>CM062390.1:633603-685395 GCA_031304145.1 Cardiospermum halicacabum | reverse complement strand
AATTCAATATGTAATAATTCACCTGAAAAGTTGTGAGATACTATGAAAATTTAAAAAAATTTAAAAATAAAATAAATAATATTATATCCATTTTTAATAAGTGGAAAGGGAGGCGGTATTTATTTTGGATTGAACGGATCGGTTCAGTTTGATTTAACCGCGAACAGTACCCTACCCTAGATGGAAGTGTATTGAAAAATGAAAAATGATGTAATGTAATGGATGAGAGTCCATTCATGCACTGCACAACTATATTCTTTTAGAGTCACAGTGGACCCCAACCGAAGCGGCAGCAACGGCTTCACTTTGAAAATCAAATCAAAGAAAGGGAGGGAGGGCCCACTTTACCCAACCGGTGTCTCCTACGAGGCTGCTCTACGTTTCCTTGTAAATTACCACCAACAATTTATTTTAAATTAAATTAAAAATTAATGTTGGACGGCAAAAATAACACGTGCCGGCCACTATGATCACAGACAACATATTAACCCGTCAACACGGTAATACACTGGGTCCCACACAGATGCATCAACTCTCGTGATTTGCTCGCTCCCACTCACATCTCATTTCAATAACTATTTTTCTAATTTAACAAAGAGCATCCTATTAAACGTTAAAGAATGTCATCCAAATATTTGTTACTTGCTGCACAATTACCATTTCAAGAACAGAGAATCTAAATTGGTAAAGAAGAGTGTATAGAAAGAAATGGAACTGTCGTTATTTGTCATTAATATAGAACGAGATTACATTGATGTTAAGTTGTAGTAAAAGGAACAACGTAGATAAGGCCTTATGATAAATTTTCTCATCTAGAAAAAAGGGGTACAGCTTCTTATTTACATTAAAAGATAAGCAAATGCAGCAATTTGGTTTCCAGCATGATGCTCACTCTCAATTAAAACCACCTATCAAAAATAATAAAAAGCTAATGTACTAGTTAATTGAACTAAAAATTCTAAAACTACTCTCTTTTTTTGTTTGGTTAATTCAAAAATTAATACGTGAGATTCAGGCATCTACTACAGGTGGAGCCAGATTGAGATCAAGATTGAGAGCTCTTCTCGGCTTGCAATCTGCCGGGGTTGATGAAGACTCGGTTTGAGACTCACTGACCCCAATCTGCTCGAACCGGATAGGATAGACCGGACCCATCATCAAATCAGCCCTTGTTAAGCCTTCTACAAACAGAAAAGGAGGCGCGTGGCTCACAACATTGCCCACCGACTGGGGGTGGTAAACGAACGGGAACCTGCTAACGATTCCACCTCCGCTGCCGACATGGCGCGTGACCTCACGCTCCACCTCATATTCGATCATATGAGGACTGGAGGACTCCACGGTGCTACTCTGGCTAGGACTCTGCTGTCCCCTGGTGTTAGGGATTTCATTAGGCAGAGGGAAGTTTGTTTTGGCTTTGGAGCCGCGGAACTCGCGAGCCGCTTTGTCGTAGGCTCTGGCGGCTTCTTCAGCTGTATCGAATGTACCGAGCCAGACCCGGCTTTTCTTGCCTGGATCCCTGATCTCGGCAGCGTAACGTCCCCACGGTCTCTTCCTCACTCCTCTAAAATGCATCTCCTTCTCTCCACCACTGTTGCTCACGATGCTGTTCTTGTTTCCACGGCCGCTCCTCTTACTGCCGCCGTTAGTTTTCGCCATTACAAATTACGGAGAATAGAAAATTATGTTGAGTTTGTTTGAGCAGGTATTGTGTGATGAGGTGTTGATGAAGGATGGGTTTGCTTTTATTTATACACACAAGCTAAAGAGAATATTATGGGAGTGCGGTCAATGCGGGATTTGACTGAGGCGCCGCCCAAGCGAGTAGAGAGAGGAGACAACATGATAACGTTGTCCAGTGATACGTGGCACGCGGGAATGTCGAGACAAGCGGCGAGTTTTAGTTTTGATGCGTGCCGGCTTTACTAAACGTTGTCGTTTCGAATCTCACCTCCTGACTTTCTCTACCTCTTTGGTTGATCTCTCACGCGGTCACGCTTTTTTCTTTTTAATTTTTTAAAAAATAATATTATCTCTTTTTAAACCAAATCAAAATAGTATTTTAATGGGAGTTGTTCTGCACGCTCCACTCACGTGTCTGGGTAACAGCAACATATGTCAGTATTATCCGCCACATCGCCGTCCTTCTCTCACTATTGAATCGCTCTTTTAGACCGACTTTAGTGAGAGAGTGAACGTCACATCCATTGTAAAAATAACACGCGTCTTTATTTGTGGTTGACGCGTCTTCAACGTGAGTGTCTGTTAGTTTATCGTCAAATTTTCGGTGCAATCAATCCACTAGCAACTGTGTCTCTATCTATCTTTGTGAATAGATTTTTCACATTTCAACGCGTTATCTTCAAGCGAGTGTTCGTCTCTAGTGAGCGCGTGTGGGCCACCCTGAGTAGTACTGTGTACGTGGTTGGAAGTTGTTTTACACTGCTTATAATACACGTGAGGTCTTTTTCAAGTTAAAAGCAGGTATTGAAAATACTTGAAGGTTAGTTAGTTAGATGTAATCTAGCCAGATCTTGATGATGTAAACCAAAAATTAAGCCGAAAAGTAGCTGAGTTTGTGGACACGTGGATGTGTGTGGCGTATTATTGTATGGGCCATCCATCAAACCCTACTTCCTTTGTTGTGTGGTGTTGTGGTTTAAGACTTTCGCACCTTCTAATTATTTCGTCCAGTTTCTTTTATTAATACATATATGATTTTATAATAAGTCTTTTAGATATACATTCTATGAGTTTCTTCGAGAAAACAAATAGAAAAGGATGTCCGAATAAATTAAATGATAAAAATATTCTTATGATTTTTTATATTGATTATGCTCATGTAAAGTTAATTTGTATAATTATTTTACTATAATTTTAATAAAATAATTTTATTTATATTTCAAAATTTGCAAATACGTTTATATATATATATATTAAAAAAATGTGCTAAATTGTGAATTTAATTTATTCATCTTATTTTAATAGAAGGTAATTTGTCACTTCAATTAAAAAAATTGTCATAGTTTGAATTAATAGCAAAATTTAATGCTAATATATATTGATAATAAAAAATTTTAAATTAAAAATATATATATATAATATTTTATTAATTAAAATTTAACTTAATTTTTTTATATCTATAAATATTTGCATATATTCAATTTAATACAATTGAATATATTACAATTTTAATTATTATTTTCTAAAATTATATATTTTTAAATATTTAAAAATTTAAATATAATTTATTACTAATATTAATATAATTTTTTAAACAGTAATAAAATAATTATATTTTCACACAAAATGCGACCAATTTTCTATATAACCATAAATGAAAGATTTGATCCAACTCTTTTATTGCGTAAATAGAACGGAATATAATTTTGAATTGTAAATAGTGAATATTATCTTAGGAATATATATATATATATATATATATATATTTCCGTTCACATTTATATAAGGTTATGAGTTTAAATTAAGAGGTGGTTATATCTGTAGATATATGCCTAATTGATGATGCGACCATATATACTATCGTGGGAATACAAAACTAGTTTTGAAAATGATCATAATCCAAGTTAAAGTAAATATTATATAGGTTAAGATTTGATAGAAGATTCTAGAAGAGTCACGATCGTATTGCCAAAATAACACTAAACAAAATATTAAAAAATGAATTATATTTTAGCAAATCCAGAATAAATGGGTCAATTTTAGGATATAAAGATAAATGGTTATAATGTTGAAACAATAGATGAAAAATGTATTGAATATCTATCTTATTTTAAAAAAGAATAATAAAATCGAGTAGAAGTTTGTAGTTGAAAAATTACCTATTTCATCATCTAGACTATATTATACAACTATTCGAAATTTCAAATCACATACTATCGAGAACTAAAAGTTTCTAGATTTTAAAATATTTCAATTTTAACATGATCCATTTGGGCATCGGAGATCCTTAATGATGCGTAAAATAATCGTGAATTCAAAAAGGGCATCCATTAAAAAATTATAAAATCCGACTAAATGATATATATTTATATACTTATCTCATGTTTCCAAGGGCAGTCGATAACTAAGCCGTCATTAACAAAGGTGGGATTTGAAATTTCCATTATTTTATAGAGAATTCAATGAGATATATGTGCCCATTTTCCATTTCATTGTTTTAATCCATACATTTGTCAGATGGTCTTATCCTATGTATGCTTATTGTCAACTCAAAATATTGCTTTTGCTAAATTAATACCTCTTTTCAAATGACCATATCAAAACTATAAAACTTGATAATGCTGGTGAATTCACTCTAGAGCATTTGACGAATATTGTCAAAGATTAGAGCATTGATATTGAACATTCAATTCCACATGTTTCCATCCAAAATGGATTAGCGATATCATTAATTAAGTCCCTTCAAATTATTGCAGGAACTTTGTCAATATACTCTAAATTACCTATTTATGTCTGAGACATACTATTTTGCATGTTGCTACATTAATTCATATTCGCCTCATTACTTAAATCAATATTCCAGGTTACACCTTGTATTTGACATCCACCTAACATATATGAATATTTGGATGTGTTGTATATGTATCTATTATCCAACGCATAGAATGAAAACGAAAATTTCATAGAGAATTGAAACTATATGCTGGTTTGATTCACATCAATCATTAAATATTTGAAACCTTTGATAATGATTTTATTTACAACTTGGTTTTCCAAATGTCAATTTGATGAAACTGTACTTCTATAGCTTAGAAAGGAAAATATTTCTCTAGAAGATAAATTTAAATTAACATAGAGAGTTCCTACTTTAGCGCATAAAGATCCACGTACTCCATAGTGTGAACTGAATGTATAAAGGATAATACATTTTACAAACCATAGGTAATCAAATTCCATATATATTATATGATAATTCCAAAGTAACAAAGTTTTATATTGAAACTGCTAATGTACTTGTAACATATCTATGACTTATAGGAATGCTTTGACTACTTAGTTCATAAAAAAATATTGTCTTTTAAAAGATTCATTATGCTAAAGTTCCAATCTCTAAAATATGGTCTCAGTTTTTGGATAGTCGCATATATCACTTTGATTGTTTTTAAATATATTATATTACAAGCTTGGAGAAAAAGTTTCGTGGAGAGACCAAGACATGGACACTTGAGCTTCTTGCAGACTCTGTAATCCACAGATGGGTATGTTTATAATTACTATTATATCGGTCTAACATAATAAAAATACATTAATTGTTTTATTTTATTTATGTTTAGAGATCAGAGATGAAAAATACATTTTCTTTTATGGAGAAGACGACATAGAATAAATCCAATATGTCACAGTAGCATAAGAAAAAAAGTTGAAACAGAAGTAAGAATCCCATTACAAATGGTATTCATATGCAAAAGCAACCAAAAAAAAAACAAAGAACAAGTCAGGAAAGTGTTAGCAACAATAATGGTAAAAAAAAGAAAAAAAATAAGCTACTTTTGGGAAGATCTAACCGTGTATAATTTTTTTAACAAGATTAAAAAGCATGTTATTCTCAAAAATCTAGTTGGGAAAAACAAACTACATTGACTCAACAATGTGTTGGGTCGAGTTCTCTCTTACGTATGAGATCTAAGTCTTAAGATATCTAATATAAAACCTAATGATTTTAGGGTTGAGTGGTATCAAGAATAGAGTGAAAGTAGCAGTTAAAAGAAGAGAAAAAATGATTGAGATAAAATGAAGAAAGTTTCTGCGCAATCTTCACTTGTTTGTTGATATATGGAGTATATTTATTTCTTAAAAATTATATTCGTATAATAGTTTAATAAATACGTTTAATAATTTATTAGATTGGCACAGGTAGCAACCAGTATAATACGTTATACTATGAGTCTACATAATCTTATTTAAATAAGCATGCTTATTGATTTGTTGATAAGAGTCTAGGTCATTTTACTTTTACTTTTAAAACAGTCTAGAGTTAAATTTGTCAAGCTCGGGGTTAGTATTAGGCTAAGGACGGATTAGAAGGAGCGTGTCTGGTCAGTATAGGATCTAAGGATTATTAGATAATTAGACGCGACGTCGATTACTATAACTAGTCTTGCTAGTCAAAATAATTAATTTGTAGTTTCAATGATCAACACAACAATTGAATGAACAACTTTACTGGATTGATTTCTTTTAAACTGTTAAACTCAATCTTTATTTTTCTTAGCAACTTAATTTAATTGTATCTATTTCTAAAACCTCCATTTACTTTATTTTGTCAATCTGGTTGAATAGAAAATTAAAATTTTCTATTTTTTCCTATGTGGGCTCGATCTTACTACTATTATTTGCTACTTTATCCGTTTCATAATATAAGTTCGTTTTAGACTTTCACACACTTATTAAGAAATGTTGTAAAATGACTTTGTTAACCTTTTATCATCATTTGAAATAAAAGGTCGATTTCACAGTAGCATAATTTTCTTTACATATCTCTCTATAATCATATTCAAGATAATTTTTACTATTTTTAAAAATAAAATAATAATAAGTAAAATAGGAAAGATGTAATATATATATTGAAAAGTGAGAACGACTTATATTTTACAATTTTAAAATAAGTCTAAAACTTCTTTTATTCTAAAATAGAGAAAGTATAAAGTTACGATTAGATGGTTTCAACAGTGAAATAGATGGTTTCAACAGTGAAATTTCAACAGGTAGATAAGTCGGCCCTTAACCTACTCCAACTCCACTAGTTATTTTTAATTTTTAATTTTTAATTTTTTTTTTTAAGAGCTGACCCCCAAGTAATGGTCTAGCTATTGCGATTTTCATTATGAAGAATGTAAAAGCAAGTGATACCCAAACTCCTTTTATCATAATTTAATTATAAAAACTTCCTCATCCCATGAATGAAAATACCTCTATTTTGAAATAGGGTTTTTTCCACCCATTTTTTAAAAATAATTCAAAAATTCCTTTATTTACAAAATAATTCGGAAGAGCACAGATTTTATAGTTTTATTATATTTCTACATTATTTTCATTAATTACGTTAAATATTTACCTTTATACCGTTATTATTAACCACTCATGTTATTTTTAATAAAAACTAAAATAAAAATAAAATTATTTTAATTTTAAATTAAATAATACGTTTTAATTTATTATCTTTAATAAAAAAATTCAAAATAAATATAAATTTATTTTATTTTATTTTTAAAATTAAATAATATATGAAATAAACAAATATTTATTTTGAATTTTTTAATTAAAAATAGCAAAATCAAAATGTATTATCTAATTAATTAATTAAAATAAAAATAAAAATATATTTATTTTACATTTGTAAATATAACAATCTATTTATAATATGTTATTTTTAATTAAAAAAATTCACACAAAAATAAATTTATTTTAATTAAATAATAAAATAATATTTTTTAATTAAAAAATCAAATAAAATAAAAGTTATTTTTATTTGATTTTTTTAAAAATAAAAATTAACGTAATTATGTATTATTTTATTTTTAAAAAATTGAATTTTTTTCATTAAAATTTGGATTATATATTGAAGGTTTATTTATTCCTAATCTTAATTTGCTTTTAATCATGGTATATCTTCTCCCCTGAATGGGGAGATAAACAAGTTTCGTGTTGCTGAAGATGACAATCAGTGTATCAACATAACAGCCAGACTAGAAAAATTTGTTAATATTATGGTTTGAAAATATGCTAGCCCATAAATTGTTTGGTTTGATTTTCAAACCGGACCAAAGGAAACGCCAACATAGAAACTCTAGGATGTTTATCACCACACACACAAGGCATTCCACCATCATTTTAAAGCATTTCAACTAAAATAAAAGGTACCCACTACACTTTCTATCTCCGATTGCTAAAATATTTAGAACTGATTTTCGCCTGATGTTCATGGCTTTGTGTTATGTTAGTTGATTGGAATGAAAAAACATCACACTTAAAAAGACAAATTTATCAACAATAAGCTTCAACCACGACTCAAATTTTCTTTAACTAAATATGTAAGTAGGTTAGTTACATATTATGTAATGAAGCAGTTCAATGATCACAAAAACACCAACCACATTAACTATTAGAATCTACAACATTCCGCGATCCGCCTTGTTCACTTGATCAACGCGCCTCATACTGAACAACTGCAATGAGCCAAACTTCAGATAACATCATCACTTTTTATATGAAAATTTCAAGAAATACTAATTAAACTATATTTTAACAAAGGACATTTGAAAACTAGAGTCTACATGCTAATTGTCACTGAAAACTATTCTTCACTCCATCTATTTTACAGCTATTTGTGATCGTAAAATAATTATTGCGGTGAAATCCCAAATATGTCTATTCTCCCTCCTAAATTTACTTAGAAAGAGTATTACATGAATATAAATTTTTTATAGATGAAGGTATACGACAGCCTCAAATTATGTATATACATAATGTATTCTTCATCCTAAATTTACTACTCAACGAGTGATTATTCTACTGTCACAAGCGACCTCAAACGTACTAATTGCATACATTATCTAGTAGACTTAAGAAGCAGTAAAACCCCTCCAATTGACTCTCAGACATCTATCTATCTACTTAATCATTCATGAGAAAGCTTTGAATATCATTCCTCGATCAAATTTACCAACTATGTAAAACCCCAATCACCCATCAAAAAATTTAACCCAGTCAGCTTGCTTGTATAACCAATCATCCTAAACCACAACTAAGTCCCACAATTACCCCAATTGAACATGACTTGACAAAGCAAAACCCTAATTCTAAAAAAAATCATAAGAAGAAAAGATGGAAAAAGATGTTACTTCTGCGGGTTCTCTTCTTGTACAGGATACGGTAACCACACTCTCGGCACTGTATCACATCTCCAGGTTTCAGCGTATTCTCCATTCCACAATCTGCAATTTTATATTATAAACTTAATAATTTATGGACATAATCGCATATATAAGTAGCTTCAGCAATATAAGATGAAAATAAATACCTCCGCAGGTGTAGGTCACAGGCTCTGGTTGAGGATCCATTGAAGTCCTCTCTTGTGTTTGGATTGGAGTATTTCAACGACCTGCAATTTTGGCGTCCCAGGAGAAAGAGGTCGTATTTATAGTACGGGCTTGTGCAGTGCAGGGTTTGAATGAAATATTGATAATTTTATATTTATAATATTAAAAGGTTAAATTACTAAAAATTCCCATTTTCATAACCTTTTTCAAAATATTTTAATTTTCAGTTCATTTTTTTTCAAATTATAAGTTTTGAATTTATTTTAAATTAAAAAAAAAATTTAAATTATTTTTAAAATAAATATTTTTATGAATTATTTTATAAAACGATACAAAATTAATTTTTTTTTAATATAATTTTAGTATTTATATAAATACAATCAAATTTCTATTTACATACAATTATGACATCTTTGTTTATCTAACAATTCAACAATTCATGAATGGTTATAAATAAAATCATTAAATAACACTCAAAAGAGTCAAAAGGTATAAAAAACTTATGTTTTTAAAAATTTTCAAGACAGTGGAGAGTTAAATTACTTAATCGATTTTAATTCAAACAAAACAATGCAAGTGTATTGATAGCTGATACAAGGCTGGAGGAGACATCCACTTTTCCCAAAAATAACTTAATTTCTTGCCAACCAAACTGTCCAAGTTGTAGGCAAAAATAAAAGGAATCAAAACTTCCATTGTAACCTTCCCCATTTACCAAAGAGCCAATAAAGTGTGCAGGATGGCAAAGAGAAATCCCCCATCAAATTGATACCAAATATAAGAAGAAACTTGACAATGGGTAAGCAAATTATTCAAATCTTCATAAAAGGAATTACACATTGAACACTGAACCATATTAGATTGCAGCACAGGAAATTTTTGGCAAGAATGATTTTGTTAACTCTTTATTCTATATTGCAAGTTAGAAGAACATACTAATCAGGATGGAAAACTGACAAGTAATGGACTCGATCTTGTTTGAAATGGTCACTGAAGCCTTGAACACTGACAACAAATAGATTGGAAAACTAGACATAGATGATTTAGTGAGCACCACCTGACCAGCTAAGGAGAGCTTACTGACTTTCCTTCTTTGAATTGTAACTTTTGCAGAATTAGATTCCAAGAGTAGAAGTTTGGAGCAGCTCCGAGAGGTAGTCCAAATAAAAACAAGGCAACCATTGGATTTTACACCGGACACATATACAACCATTCTTCAGGCCATTAAGCACTTTTGAATAAATTAATATAAAGCCCTGAGACTGCAGAAAATATCCACAAAATCCTTTTGATAGATAACCATCTCCAAATTTGGTTAAAAACGAAATAATTCATAGAACACAAACCATGGAAAAACTCAGAGCTATAGCATTTTTAAGTAAGGAGAGAGACCTCCTGCAGCTATTATGAATAAAAGAGGAGATAAGGGATCTACTAAATGTTATGACATCACCGCAAAACCAGTGTTTCACAAACGAACAAAACACCTAGACAGAGAAGAGTACAAAGCCGGTTTTGTTAATCCAATCTTCATCAGAAGTGATCAACAACTCAGGCCAGGGACCTTCACAAAGCCTCTTCCATCCTACACATACCACTATTTGCTAAATAAACTCCAACTCGAAGCATGAGATTCATGCCAAGTCGAAAGCAGTAAACATCACACACACGAGAATGGACTGGGCCTCTTAATTAATATGTAAATTTCATGCTTGCATTAATATTTAGGTAATATGTATATTCCTTTTCACATTCAGTAGAGGAAAAAAAAGGTAGCTGCTTTGCTTTTATTATTTTCCAAAACCAAGGAACCCTATAGTTCCATAATATTATTTTGATCTTATGTCTTACTTGCGAGTTAATATTAGATTGAAGTTATTCATAAAAATCTGGTAATGTATATTGGAGTTATCCATGAAAAATCATTTTTCAGACAAATTCAACATGAAATAACACAAGCTTATAAATCTAATGCTGCTTGGAATGTCTCTTACAGAAGGCCACCATTCTGTCGAGGCCTTCTCCAAGAGTCATCGGTTCAGTCGCAAAAGTAATGCGCAGCCAATTTTTGAGTCCAACTACAAATCCTGAAATTAATGGTTTCAAGGAAAAAAATTTAATATTCAGGAAACAAAAAAACATAAACCCCAAATAACATATTTAGTGACTTACCTGGTAGAACGATCACAGATTCCTCTCTGGCTAGTTTGTGACAAAAGTCCTCATCATCATTAATATCCTCAAGCAATGATAAGTTCAGTTTGACCTGCAGCAAATTCAACTGGTAAGACCAACATTACTAATTTGTGTTTGTCACTATCAAAATTTTCTATCTACCATTAAAGACATGGACCCTTCAGGTTTGTGTGGACAGTCTATGCAAGGAATCTCTCTGATTCTGGTTTCGCATATATCTGCATCCCTTTTCAACGTGTTGATAATCTTGGAAAAGAAATCTTCTTTGGTTTTCTCCAAGATTTGAGGTAAAGCTCCCTGATATACAAACAACAAACACACAAGAAAATCTTCCATGACATACAGAATTCCATTCAAGCATATTAAAAAGTGGTATATACCTGGATAAATGTTGCAACTTCAGCTGAGAAGCTAATGTGAGCCTTAATGCAGTCTATAATCTGTCAAATAGAAAGAAACCAATACATTTCATGCCAGTAGACTTTATTATGAAGGAAATGCATAAGGGGTAGAGCTGAACTTGACTATAACAATATTTTTCTAGTTAGCCTTCAAATTTAGAAAACATAGAAAGGTCAACCCCTCAACTTATAAATGTAGGGTCAGCGAAAAAAAAAACTTTTGGGAGTTGATCGAGTAAATTAACCCTTCATGAAGTGAGTTCTGGAACTTCTGGCCCTTATGCCTAAAGAAAAGGAAACACTCAAGTTGAAAACACAGAAACCAAACTCACCCCAGAATGTTTAAGGATACCATCAGGATCACTTGCAACAATCCAACCTAATCTCCAACCAGGGACAATCCATCTCTTTGAAATAGACCCCATCGTAATCACAGGAACCGTGGATGCGAACATAGCCATCGGTACAAAGGGTTTAGTTCCAAATACTAAATGAGCATAAACCTCATCAGCAATCACAAATATCCCAAGCTTTTTAGCAGTCTCTGCAACCTAAACATCATCCAATTCCACATCAAAGATTTTCCTAATATAACAAACACAGTCCAACAGTAATTAAGTTATACCATTTTCAGATGTTGATCCCAGAAGACATTTCCACAAGGATTACCAGGGCTAACAACCACCATGGCAATGGTATTCTCATCGGCTAAAGACTTTACAGAATCAAGATCAACCTCCCATCCTTTATCTGGCAGAAGATCATAATGTCGTACCTGAAGATTACTATAAGCCGCACGAGATTCATATAAAGGGTAACCTGGGCGGGGAAGAAGAATGTTGGCATTAGGAAGAGTAGCTATAACAGATATTATGACTTCAATAGAATGGTTGCAGCCCACTGTGAGATAAACATCATCTGGTGACAACTTTTGAGGAAGATCACGTGAGAGATATTCCGCAATAGCCCTGTTCAAATCAGATCAGTATTTTTTGTTTTGCTTACAAGCCCATTTTATTCGGTCCGAATACAAAATATATATGTACTTACTTTCTGGCAGGAAGAATGCCGGCGGTGGAAGAGTAGCAATTGTAATGGGCGGAGCGAAGAGCGGAGACAACGGCGTCTTCTGCAGAAAGAGATGTACGGAAGGAGGGAGACAAGGAGGGATCTCCCTGGGCCAGATTGATGGTGCGTCTAATACTATCGTTTTGGTTCACTTGTTTGCTGATTCCTTCCACTACACTTCTCACGGTTACTGTCGACGCTACGTTTAGCTTCTTTGCAATGTCTCTGTAGTCCCCGGGCTTCTCCTTCATGCTGCTGACTGCGAGTTGTTTTACAGAATCGCGAATTCTGTGCAAAATATGTTGCATTCTGTTTGTGTTTTGGGGAAATTAAGGTACTGCATTCGACCCTCTTTTTAAGTACTGACATTTTATTAACTTCTGATTTTAATATGTTACTCAAAATGAAAATGCTCACATCCTAGGTGCAGATGCCAACAAAATCAATGCTCGGTCAAACCCCCCAATATAATATCTAAACGAAAACACGATTGTTCAAGTCTATGGATACTTATATATAGGGTTGAGGACGCAGTGAATACCGAATCAATACCAAAATTTTGGTATAATTGGAATCAAATTTTTATAATATGAATTGGTATCTGATATCATAAAATTGAAAATTTTGATACTCATGACAGTATTCAGTATTTTGGTATTATTTTGAATTACCGAATTTAATTTATTATATATATATATATATTATATTTTAAAATTTATTATATATCTTAAAAATAAATAAGAATGGAGATATAAATAATTATTAATTTTAGTATAAAGTTAATCAACAAATTCAAAAAAGAGTTAGAAAGATATAATTATGGGTAATTGCCGAAATTCCCCCGAGTTTTCAAACGTTTGATTTTCTGCGACCAGTTTTCAAACGTTGTACCAAACCGCCCCCATTTACAAAACCAAATTT
The DNA here is from genome assembly GCA_031304145.1 of Cardiospermum halicacabum. Classification (NCBI taxonomy): domain Eukaryota; kingdom Viridiplantae; phylum Streptophyta; class Magnoliopsida; order Sapindales; family Sapindaceae; genus Cardiospermum; species Cardiospermum halicacabum. The sequence continues at coordinate 671,747 of CM062390.1, read as the reverse complement.
GTTTTCTGTTATGATCGGATATTTTCTGATAATGGGGCGGTTTGACACAATATTTTGGAAAACGATGACAAAAAAATAAACATTTCAAAACTTGGGGGATTTTCGGTAATCACCATTTGTTAATTCTCTAAATGATATTGATTTGAGTACATGTTATGATTTACAAATACAAATGTGTTATTGCTTAAGGGTTTTTCCGAATATAAAAATTTAACTTAATTTTTAAAAAAAAAATTATTTAACTAGTTAGATTTCAATTATTACACATTTTATTTCATATTTTATTAAAAGCAGTGCTATTTTCCATCTAACAATTTCTTCAGATATTATTTTAGTTCAACAATACCTTTTTTTTTTAAAAATTTAAATATTTAAATTAGTTTAATTTATTAATTTGGTTACTTCTTTAAATTTGGTCTTTTTAAATATATATATATATATATATTTCTTATTAATTTTTATTTATAAAGAATAAATTATAATATAAAACTAGTGGAATAAAATATAAATATCATAATTGCAAGTGAAAAAAATAATATTTGATCATTATTGCAGGTGAGCAAAACAATAATTGAAAAATACGGATATGTATAATGCGTGATTACCCAGCTTTCTTACTTGAAAAAACTTACAATTTTTTTCTGTATTTTTCTGTATAGTGCAAATTTTTTTTCTCTCGGTTACGATAATTTTTTCCCCCATTAATTAAGTTTAATTTAGTGATAGATTCTTTTAAATCCATTATTCTTTAACAACATAGATATTTACATGTTTTAATATTTGTTTGAGTTGTAGTAATAATAACTAAACATTAATTATAAATTATATATTTACAGTCATATATTTTGTATACTATTTTAATTTTATCATTTCCAATATTAGTTTATATAATATATATTATAATTAAATTGCAGAACAATTATTCCTTTATTTTAAAAGTATTTGATATTGTCATGAATTTTTTTCTAATAACTTTAATTTCACGAATTATAATATAAAGCTCGAACAATTAAAATCTAACTGGTTAAATAATTTTTTCTAAAAATTAAGTTAAATTTTTATATTCGCAAAACCCCTAAGCAATAACACATTTGTATTCGTAAATCATAACATGTCATCAAATCAATACCATTTAGAGAATTAACGAAATGATGATTACCAAAAATCTCCCAAGTTTTGAAATATTTATTTTTCGCTACCGTTTTCCAAAATGTTATGCCAAACCGCCTTATTAACAGAAAACATCTAATCATAACAGAAAAAAACTTTGGTTTTGTAAATGGGGGCGGTTTAATACAAAGTTTGAAAACTGATGGCAGATTCAAAATTTGGGAGGATTTTGGCAATTACCCATATAATTATAATAATTATTTTTTTTACTAATTCGATAATTTTCAGTATATTCTATACCAAATATCAAATATTCCAAAAATTCGGTACGATACTCCACTTTAGTGATAGGATCAATATCCCAGAGTTACGTGGTGTGAGACCAGTTTGTATGTTTTATATTGATGTATTAAAGAAGTCAAAAGGTGTGAGAAGTTAAGGAGGGTTGTAATATTGAAAATACACTCAAATTTTTCTTTGTGCGTGCGATTAAACAAAATCAAGGGAGAGTAAGAGGTTTAGAGAGAACTTCAACATGGAGAGAAACACGAGAGTTCCAGTGAAGAAGAAGGGGTGAGAAGGAGTGCTGTTCGTGTCTTCATCAATCTCATCATACTCTACAATCGGTCACTTGCGATTGTAGAAGATCTTCCCTTTCGTGTTCTAGTTTTGGTTGACTCTTTTCACTCTCTTGTATCTTAGTTATTTATTATTTGGAGATGATGGTGTTGTATTGTTAGCTTTGTGAAACTAAGGTTGCTGAATGTATTGGTTGTGTCTGTACTTCCCGTAGATTTAGAGAAGGATTGGTATACCATTATTTTATATTTAGTGGATGAGTTTAACAGATTAGTTTTTTGTTTTAGTTTTTCTCTCCACATTGGTTTTCTACGTTGAGAATCTTGTTGTTTCATTATCTATTTTTTTTATTTTTTTCGCTGCTGCTCAAATGATTGATTACTAATTAATTAGCTATCTTGTCGTGTGGATTGATACTAATTAATTAGCTATCTTAATATACAAGTTGAGAGAATATTGACATGTCACAAATGTACACCCCTATTCATTTATATCTGAATACTCCCCATCTACTATTCCTTTATCAGCTGAATTTAATGTTATGATTGTCTGCAGGCTCACTCTAAACACTCCCTATAAATATATATTTATTTATTTATTTATTTATTTATTGAAAGTTAAATCTAATTATTTAAATACTAAATCTATTAAAATTTAAAAGATAATCATATAAAATAATAAATAGTCATAATTTTTTAAAAGTTCAAATTATTAGGATTTCTTTTGAAAAACCCACAGGTTTCCACTAAAAAAAATTATTAAAAAAAAAAAATCATCGCATCATACCATTCTATTAAATTTGCCCATCACCATAAATTTCATTGCTGTATCCGCATTGTGTCGAATTACATGGAAGAGTAGAGGATGTTTATCATTATTGAATAGCAAATTGTCTAGTCATGACCAAAGAACTATAAACTATAATAAACAATACTTCTTCTAATAACATGTATTAAACATGTAATTTAGAGAAGAACAATGCCATTGTCATGCGTGCAATTAAGTAGTTGACTATCACATCACTACTAATACTAGCACACACTCAATCTAGTGTCTTGGAAGATTTATTCATGAATCAGCATGTGATCAACGCGGTGTTTGATCATCAGCATCTCAACTTTTGTAGTTTATTGCTTCACTGCATGCCTCAGACAGAAGGCCTTTACCCTCTTAAATCCTTCTTCAAGAGTTGAAGGCTCAACTGCAAATGTTATCCGAAGCCAATTTTTCATACCCACAGCAACCCCTGCATGTCATTCAATATATCACCCAACAAAAACACTGTAATTAACAACTTAATATAATCTTATTACCAGGCAATACGATGACTGATTCCTCTTTAACCAGTCTGATTGCAAACTCCATGTCATCCTTAATACCATCAAACATTGAAATGTCCAACTTCACCTGCCAAACAAATTATTAATAAGCAACTCCCTCTCTGCTTAAGATATTGTATCTGTTTGGGGCTGCTTGTGACCAGGGAAATTCTTAAACGTGTCCCTCATTTTAGATTTTTATACAGAACGATAATGCATAAATGTAAATATACATGTTGAATAAGATGTTCATACCATACAAAACATGCCCCCTTCAGGTTTGTTGGGGCAAGTCAAGCCAGGAATCTCTTCAATTTTATGATAGCAAAGGTCTGCATCGATTTTGAGTATGTCAACGATTTTTGAAAAGAAATCCTCCTTCGTTCTCTCAAGGATATGAGGAAGTGCTGCCTGATCAATACATGTACTTACATAAGAAAAATGATAAAGATATTCACACATATATGGGGTAGACGGTGCTTTTAACTTTCTACAAGAAGCACTTATCAACTAATTTCACTAAAAGCACTTTTTTCAATATATAAACACTTTTAAATTTATATTCAAACAATACTGAAAAATAAAATTACGAAAATACTTATATAAACCATCACATATATTATGTATATAATGTACCTGCATGAATGTTACAGGATCACAAGAGACATCCAGAAAGCTTATGATGCAGTCAACAATCCCATTGTCTCTAAGGATACCACTGGGGTCATTGGTGACTAACCAACCCAATCGCCAGCCAGGAACTACCCATCTCTTCGATATAGATCCAAGCGTCACAACAGGAACAATCGACCCAAACGTACCCATCGGCACATAAGGATTAGTCCCAAATGCAAGATGTTGATACACTTCATCAGCAATTACCAAAATGCCTAAATCTCTAGCTGCTTCTGCAATATTGTGCAGATGTTGGTGAGTGTAGACACTTCCACAGGGGTTTCCAGGGTTGATGATGACCATGGCGACAGTGTTGTCATCTGCAAGAGCTTTCAGTGAATGAAGATCAACCTCCCAATTGTTTTGGGGAAGGAGGTCAAAATGTCGGACTTGGAGATGAATGCGAGCTGCAAGTGATTCGTAATAGGGGAATCCTGGTCTCGGAAGTAATATGTTGGCCCCTGGATGATTCAAGGCTGATAGTATAATTTCAATTGCTTGTATGCATCCATTTGTTAGAAACACATCGTCCGCCGATATTTTGTTTGGGAGGTCGCGGTTCAGGTAATCTGCAACTGCCCTGTGAGGGTTATTTTAATGGAATTTTGTTTTATTATTATTTTTTAATATCTTAATTCATTTTATATTATGAAATTTTCATTCAATTTGTCAAGCTAAATAATATACATTAACTTAAGAAATTATTAAGAAGGTGAATAATTTATTTGTTTTAACACGACCTAGCAACAATATCAGCACTTATGCATGGGCAGGGGAGCCCCACGAATATGGAAAATTCTATAGACTTGATTCTATCAAGTTTGTGTAACTCGGAGTGAAGGTATCATCACTTGATGGGTTTGGACCACTAATCCCACAAAATATAATAATTTTTTAATTATATTTATTTTCGGCCGTATATTTACCGGGCAAACTTATCGAATGTTGGGAGGATTATTTTGTCTAACTCGTTGGATATCTCTTTAATTAAGGGTAATTTTACAACTAATATTTGGTTTTATTTGATAAATTTGTGGAGTTATTTTCGAGTGCGTGGATTTGATATGGGTTGATTTGGGATTTATGGTTGTGTTTCAAAGATTGTTGAATGTGTTTTATTAAATTTAAACAAGTTTTTGTAATTTGGATGATCAAGGAGATTGGAAGAAATTCAGTCTATTTTAACTTATGAATATTAAATTTTTGTTAAAATGATACTCGATTATTGGATTGATTATTGCATTGATGAGAAATGTTAGGTAGTAACACTCATATAAAATATTAGAATGATTGATTAGAATCTATTATTTAATCTCACGTATTTTAGTCCGGTTTTTCAGAACCGGAGAAGTATTATAATTTGATTCAAATTTGTGGCTCAGCTTTGAAAAAGTTATAAAAATAAAATTTTATAAACAAACTCAAATGTTATTTTATAATCAGATCGAGTGCATAATGATTCATTAAAGTATGATAGGAGTAAGGTAGGTTGTGGTAACATGATGTAAATCCTCATGTTTGGGAAGATGTACCATTCATTAATGTATGGTATGATTTTATAATGTAAAAGACTCAAATATCACATATTTATTATGGAAAATTTTATTTTTAGGCCATAGAAAGTGTGTTTGGCACTAGATGTTACATTAGCGATTGGGTTAGCTGTTAAGGTAGCGATTAGCTGTTAGCGGTTAAACTAGCGATTGAAATAACTGTTTGAGATGAGTGTTTGGTAAGAACAATCAGATGTTGAAGTAGCTTTTAAATATAAAATGACGTAAAAGGATAATATATTATTTTTATAATTTTTAATTTAAAATATAGTTTATTTTATTTTTAGTACTAATATTCATCTATTAAATGATTTTTAAAAAATTTTTAATTAAAAATCTTTAATATTGTATTCATCAATTAATTAAAAATATATAATATAATATTTATTAAAACATTTTAAAAAATCATAAAAACTTGCAATCACATTTAATAAATTAAAATAATATTTAAATTATTATCATTAAAAAAATTAGAATATAGTTAAAGTGTATTAAAAAATCTTAGTTCAAAAGAATAATTTTTATTAGGATATTTTTGTAATAACCAAAATTGGATAAGGGTAAAATGGGAGTTTTTTGATTAGGGATTAGTGGACAGTTACATCAAGTAGCTGTCAAAAAATCACTAATTGAACATCTAATCGCTAATAAAAAAGCTGCTCCCAAACACCTAAATTTCCAAATCGCTAATTAAAAATCTGTGTACCAAACACACTCTTAATATACAATTATAGACATATTTTGAAAAGTTTGCAAATCTAAACTTTAATTTTCATTCCATAGGTCATTCACAGACACAGACTGTGACTCTGTGAGTGTAATTTACAAAATCTATAAAAATTCATAAGTATTTTGAAAATCTCAGCCTATAAAGTGAAAACCAAACTTTTAAAAGTTTGTTTTTATATTTTTCATAACAGGTCTACAATTGTATTTTAAACCTTAAAAACTCCATTTAAAAGAATTTTTACTATTTATTACTTCCTCCGTATTTTTTTACTCACTACATTTGTAAAATAGGTACTATTCATCATCAATTTTGTTTCATATTTTGTTACTTATATATAAATTAAAATATAGTGAAATGGAATCTTGTTTTGTTCGTCTTAATGTCTATTTTCTAAATATAAAATTATTATGATTTTTAGTTATGTATAACTAAATATATTTATCGTTAAAGTTAAGTATCGAATAACGTGTAAATAGTAAATGTAGCGAGTATAAAAAAAAGAGGAAGTATATTCAAAGTTGCTATTGTTTGATTATTTTATAAATAAATTTTTTCAACCCCAAGAACCACTGATTTGATGGTTCACATTTATTAACAAAATCTACCACACTCAACCATTAGTTTTTAACCATACCATCACTTGAAAATGAAAACAAGCATGGATGAGGCAGAGAACCATATCACAACCATGTCAAAAACCTCAATACACACACATTATTAAAGTTAATTTAAAATCTTTCTGAAACACACACTTAACCATTATCATTCCAACGCTTTCCCTTTTCCAGTATTTTCATGAATGACTTTTACCTTTATAAATTTAATTTTTTATTCTCATTGTTTCAATAAGTTCAATATCATTATATCATTCCCTCATCTATGTATTTCTTTTTTAAAAAATAATAATAAATTACCCAATCCCATATAAGATATATCGCACTACTACAAAGGAAACTAGAACAAGAAGAAACTTGGTTAGATCGTGCTCCATCGATTTTTTTAATTTATTATTTTTAATTGATTAGTAACTATTTATTATTTGATATTTTTGTAATTGCATCAATTTAAGGATCATGCATAAAAAAAAAATTTCGATGAGTTATCGATTATGAATACATGCAAGGATGATTTTATTAAAATTAAGTTTAATTAGGTTATGACGAAACTACTTGATGAAATATCCCTAAATAAAATATTAATCAGATCGATAGGATTTTGATTATGATATATGCACCTCACTTTATTAATAAGCACTTATTATCCATGTTTATTTAAGATGACATTAATGGCTAATAATGGGGACAAGACAAATGAAAATTTCAATAGACGGTTGGTTTTCACATCCTCACGTAAAATCCACATGGCATACACTATGAAAAATTCAAAATATTCGAAATTATTCAACAAAGAAAATTTAAAAAGAACAAAACGAATGGATCACACTGAAGATGATAGAATGCTAAAAAAAAATAAAATACGAATGTATTTCTTCTAAAATATAAATTTTTTTACTCAGATTATGAATTATAATATATTATTATTATTATTATTAAAATATTATAGCATTTTTATTTTTTTTATATAATCTTTATCCAAAATACATTTATGGTAATTTTATATTTTAACAATTATTTAAAAACTAAAAATGGTATAACCACTATCCCAACAATTAATTTAAAAAATAATATAACAATAAGCCACTATAACTATTTAAATCACTAACCAAATAACTAATTAAAAATCTGACGTTAAATATAATCTAAAATAACTTTCCACCTAAATAAAATTCTACCTCTAGCTACAAATTAATCCTATTATTACCCATTAAAATTATTTGAAACGCTTATCTAAAAACTTAAAAAAATAAAATAAAATTGAAACATGCACCAAACATCAAAACAGAATCCAAAATAAAAAAATTAAAATAATAATAATAAAAAAAAAAAATACCTCCGGGCAGTGAGGAGGCCGTGAGTGGGTGAATAGTGATTAAAATTGGCGGAGCGGAGAGCAAGAACGACGGCATCTTCAGCAACAGTGGTGGTCCTGAAGCATGGGAAGGCGGAGGGGTCGCCGTGGCCCAGAGGAATGACGCCTCTGCTGTCGTTTTTATCCAAATTTGTAGCCAACACGTTCAGAACCCCTCGAACTGTGAATCCTTCTGTCTTCAGCAGCTCTTTGTTTCCTTGGAATCTCCAGATCATCATCTCCTCCTCCTCCATGTTGACTTTATTTACTTACTTCTTCCTCCTCCCAAATACAATAATCCTACTCTTATCGTCTGATAAAATATAATGCAGTCCAACTAGTTATTATTTTTTATTTAATAATAATAATAATAATAATAATAATAATAATAATAATAATAATAATAATAATAATAATAATAAATTCTTTTAGCATATGACAAACAGTGCAACATCATATACACAGTGAACCCCGGTTCACCACACATTTTTTTTTTTTTTTTTATCGTTACACTGTTTTTTTTTTTCCTTTAATAAGAAAGCAAGAACTCCATTGTTTTAGATTATTCACAAGGAAATGTATGCGTCAGAGGAAGTGCAATAATCTGATTACTGGTTGTTCACATTATTTTAAAAGTGGTTTATTATTATTATTATTATTATTATTATTATTATTATTATTATTATTATTATATACATTTTACTATATTTTTCTTCTTGTTTTTATCAAGAGATATCTTACTTTACTTCAATTTGTTTATTTTTTTAATTTTTTTTAAAAGTGGAAATGGAGAATCAAGTACTCAAATATAAACGAAATAGAAAATTGATAAAAAAAAAAATGACTTGGAAGCGAAAAAGGGTAAAATATCATGACAACGCTTTGAAATTAAATAAAAAGTGAATTATTAACAAACTCAACGACCACCTCTATTTCAAGAGAGAGGAGAAATGGTATAAACTATTGATTCACACGATTATTTTAAAGGAAAAAAAAGAAGAAAAAACTCAACTTCGTCCATATTCTACAAAATTTACCAAATATGTCTTTGGCACCATTGACTATATCTCATTAACTATATTAACGATGTTATAAATATTATATTGGGCAATGAGATATTATTTAAAATAGTGATTTCAATTGTTATAAATAAATGCATATACATATTGTATTTATAAACGGTTAGATAAACTATAAATTTTAACTAATATTTTAGAAATACTCTAACTCGTGTTAGGGTTTGACAAAAATTGGTATTCAATATACTAATCTTTATTTAGAAGTTGAGAAAGATTTGAAAACTCTTTTGGAAGTGAAAAATTTGAAAATTATTTTGAAAATATTATATTTGACTAGGAATTATTTTGTTTTAGTAGAATTGCAATTAGGAAAGAATCATTTTTCTTCTTTTTAAAGAATTCCAGTAATAATAGATTTTCTAGTTTATTATGATTTACTTGGTGAATAAGTCATGGTTCACTATAAATATGATGTTGTAGTCTTCAATTGTATAGACACAAATTGAGAGATCCTGAATGTCTTGTGAGTTTCTTTCTTGTGAGCTTGGAGTGAGGCTTGTAATTGGGTTTGAGTTAGAGAGTGTTTTCTGGTTGTGGCTGTAACATCTTTTGCTACTAGTGAAAATTTCTGTCCGTCTTCACGTCTGTGTTTTTTTTTTTTTTTTCATTTTGGATTTCCACGTAATCCAAGTGCGTTAATATTTCATTTCTTGTCTTTTGTTTTGATTACTTATTATTGGTCGAGACAAATTCAACTACGACGAGCCCGATTTTCCTAATAACCTGGCCTACAACTCTTTATAAGAAACAGAAATAAAAAGAAAATGGAATAAATTTATATTACTAAGTTGTAATATTAAATTCAATACCTTAATATTCATATGTTAGTCTAACATAATTCCATCAACGTGTCTTGATTATGGACACAATGAAGACGTTGTGTACTAAGGGGGTAAATCTTTATCCAAAGTTTTGTGGAATCTTTACCCCCGTAAGGCGATTGCCATGAGTTCTTCATCATTGTAACACCTCATATTGAGACAGGATTAAAAGAAATTGAATTGCTACCCATATCACCAATTTGCACATTATTTTTCGGGAGTCTTGAGAACTTTAAAAATAAGCATGCTTGACTTGGAGCAATCTTGGGATGGGTGACCTATCTGAAAGTTTGTCCAGAAAGCATGCGAGTGAGGACAAAGCATGCTGAAAAGTGTAATGGTGGTCTGTGGGGCTAGTGGTCAGTCTTAAAACCAAATATGTGATAGGTGGCACCCTGCCGCCGCGCCTCCACATTTCTTGTGTTTGTTATCTCATTTATACTATTGTGGGAGAATCTATTTTATGGTTAAACTTCCAACAATTGGTATCAAAGTTATTAGGCTGGTGCATAATTAATTTGTGTGTCATGAAGAGTGTAAAAATAAGTAGGATGATTAGTTTAAATGGTCTAAATTACTATATGTGGAATGGTAAATGAAAGACTTTTTCTATGTGAAGTAATAACATCTACCAATTTTTGGTAAAGGAAAGCTAGATGATAAAACTGATAAGCAATGGAATTTTAAATACGAATAAGTTTGTACTTACATTAGACCGTGATTAGATGACAATATATCGAATTATGTCAACAATGAAACAAATGCAAATATTTTATGGAATAAACTTGAAACTTTGTATGCAAGTAAAAGTGGCAACAATTAACTTTTCTTGTTAAAGAAATTAATGGACCTGCATTTCAAAGAAGGATACTTTGTGTATGAAAATGTTTTACAATATTTATTAGAAATGGAAGTCAAGTTTAATTATGAAATTCAAGAGCTTTTCTCATTGGGTACTTTGCTAGATAGTTGGGAAACATTCCGAATGAGTCTTTGTAACTCTACTCCTAAAGGCAATGTTACTTTAGATCTTGCTAGAACATTATTTTAAATGAATAGATGAGAAGAAAATCTCAAGGTATCAACACAACCTAAAGTTGCGGCTTTTGTTGTTGATAACTGTAAAAGAGGTAAGAGTCGAGGTCTACATGGCAGAAATAATTGTTGTAGTAAGTCAAAAGGCAGATATAAAGATATGTTACGCAAATATTGTGGCAAATCATGTTACATTAAAAAGTATTATTTTAAGTGAAAGAGATTAATGATGATATGGTGAACTTTACCAATTATGAAATAAGTTGGGTTATTGATAGTGGTGTCTAAGTACATGTCACTTGATGGAAAGGGTTATTTATTTTCTACACTCTTGGTGATTAGGACTCATTTAAGATGGAAAATGATAGTCTTTCAAAGGTTATGGGTATAGGATATATGTGTTTGGTAATAGATGTTGGAGCAAAGTTGGTACTCGAGAATGTAATGCGTGTTCCTGATATTTGTTTGATCTTAATTGGTAAGCTATATGATGAAGTTTATTGTAACACCTTTAATGGTGGTCAATGAAAACTCATTAAAGGCAGCCTAGTTATAGCTCATGAGAAGAAACATACAAGTCCGCGTTGTGAAATATGTGTTTGAATGAATTAGAAGTTATCCCACGTTACTTAGATAGAAGAAGATGAAAGGGTTTACATATGGGTATGGATATTAGAATGATTAGGGATGACAATGGGGTAGGTTGGGGCAAGTCATTAAGATATTGGATTTGCCCTGCCTGCAGACTAGGAGTGTTCATAAATATTCGATCCGTAATATTCGTCCACGATCCGGGATGATCCAATCCAAAAAGTGGATATCCAATCCGGTAATTTATATCCAGATATCCGAACTCCGAATATTGAAAAAAAACGAATTGGATATGGAATATGATTATGTATTTTTGGATATCCGGTTTTTCAAATAAAAGATTACTTTCATTTTACTAATGTGGGAAACATATAGAATTTAACATGAATTTAATTCAAAAAATTCAACGTATAATAATTTTTAAGTAAAAGCAAAATGCACAAGATATTATGAAATATTAACATTTTCACAATGTAGTAGAATCGTTTATAGATTGATTTCGTTTATGTAGTACTTTAATTTATTGTATGAATTTATTAACACCGAATAATCCGGCGATCCAATCCGATATCTACGGATAACCGGAGTTCGAATATCTGAAAATTTTTGGACTGGATATGAATGTGTTTTTGCCGATCCGGAGGTCTGGATATCCGGTTTACTGGACCGGATCGGATCGGATTGGTCCGTTTGAACACCCCTACTGCAGACTGATCTAACCTGCGCCGCCCGACCCTGTGTTGTGGGGCAAAAGCTTTAGACACGTGACCTGCCCTACGGGGACCTGCCTTGCCCTGCGGGAACTTGTATTGCTCTATTTTACCAAAAAATTATATTTAAATTATATTTTTTTTATATTACTTCTTGCTTTGTCAAAAAATTATATTTTTAAATTTGCAATAACATTTGAGTTGGAAAATAAATAATTTAATAAAAGTTATTAATTTATTATATTATTTGATATTCAATTAAGTTTTTATTATATTATTTATTATATTATTTGATATTATTTTAGTTTGAAAAAAATTAAAAACTAATTGATATGGTAGGGCGGTGCGAGGTAAGGCGCCAAACAGATTTGGACTTTCCCTGCCTTGCATGCGGGGTAGGGTAGAGTGGCTTATTCCTTACCCATTTCACGTACGAGACAGGTCGGATCATATTAGAACATCTTGAGACATGTTAGGTATGCGGATCATGGCAAAAATGGTCATCCCTAGAAATGGCCAAGAAACATGAATAAGTGCTTTTGTGAGACTATTAAAGATGTTATATACATATGGACTATTAAAATATGGGCCTTGTTTTCTAATACAATAAGTTTTTATTTTGAATTTTATTATAATTTTGAATTATTTTAAAATTTGAATACTTATAATGATTTGGAAACCAACATCAAACCAACAGTTTTGTCTATTCCATCGGTTATGTTTTTTTTTTTTTTAATCCTTTAACCACCCTTGTGTTAATATATAAGAAAAAAAAAAGTGATTAAATCCTTTAACCACCGTAGAAAGAAAAGTGATAAAAGGGATTAAACTCGAAAATAACTTTCCTTTTTTCTTTCATTCACCAATTCTGTTCTTTGTGAAACCCTGCTTTTCTACTTCGCAAAAATAGAAACTGCATTTGAAGGTTACATTCTGGGCAGTATCGTTTATTTTGAAAGCAACACCATGAGCGATTAACTACTGTCTAAGGACATTGTTGTACAAGTCTCCTCCAGTTTAATTAGAGTAGTATTTTATTTTTTATTATTGTTTTAGTATTATTGAATCACTTTGTTGTATAATATTTATATTGTTATCTGACTGTGATTCCAATGGTGTGTACATGTTGTAAGCTTCCGTAGTAAGGACGGTATTAATGTTACTGAGAATGATCCTACAAAATTGTAGTATAGACGTCTAAGTTTGAAAAAAGAATGCTCCATATGAATTAAATGGTGTGAAGCTTGACAGATGTAATCATCGTATAACTCGGAAATAGAATAGAATTTCTTTCGAAAGTTATATTTCTTCAAAAACATCTGATTCGTTGGGTTAGTACATTTTGATGTTTTTAATCCTTTGATCGTAAGATCACGATTGTACGCTTTATTTTGTATCTCTTATTAATGATTTCTCTTTTTTCTAAATACCTTAAATTCAAATATCAAGCGTTTGATATTTTCAAAAAATTTCAAATGATAATGGAGAAACAGTTTGAAAAGAAATTAAAGTGCACAAATTGAACCAATAACTCTCTTTTAAGTTAATAAACTTATTTTTAATTAGCTCGAAAGATTTTATAGTTTACTGATAAAAATAAATTAATTTGACAAATTAGATTACAAAGACTCAGCTTTAGCACACTTTAGACAAGAGAGTCAGGAGGATCCTGGGCATAAAATTTGCATTAGAAAGAGAAATGCAAGCCTATTTTAATTTGCATTGCATAGATTCCAAGCGTTTGGCTTTTTAGAGACACAAATGCCTTATTTCATAGAAAATTAAAAAAGAAAAACGCGCTGCATTACTTTTCTGCTTCAACTAGAGCCTGCTGGTTCTGCTCTTCCTCATCCCCTTGTCCAGCTTCAGCTTTTTCGAGTTTTGGCAGTAGACACCGGATTATTACTATCGATATAAATGCTGTAAGAACCATCAGGACAAGCATAAGAAACCAAATGAATATTCCATGTTATAACATTCTTAACTGTAGGAACCAATCAGATATGATACACTCCACCTCTATAAATTGATTGTATTAGAGACACACCAAGCCATATATTAGCATAATGAAGAATCCTTTGGAAGACTGAGAAATGTATTGGTTAAGACAGACAATTAACTTCTATAAGTTTTTGAAACCAAGCATTCAGGAAATCACCTGTGAAAATGCGGGTTTTTACTGAGGAAAGATTCCAGAATGCCATTACTGCTGAAGATACGAGGACCTTCTTGTGAGAACAACCTGCCCATGCTTCCAGCAGCCAATTTTTTGTGTTCTCAGCTGCAACAATTGAAATCCACTCCCTTCAATACAAACTCTAATACTCATTAACCAACTGATTTCAACAACTGAAGTCTTGTCTATACCTTTTATGTTTATCTGATCAGAATATGATGTATACAGTTTTGGGACTGTGAAGCTGATAAAAAAACCTGCTCAAATATTGAAAAAAAAAATGAACACCATGGACTCACTTAATGAGATAAGTAATAACTTTACAGTGATTTTACCAATTCCACAGAGTCTACGCATTGTTATAAGATGACCATACTCGGCTCCTAGTAGCAAAAATGGAATTACCTATATAACCAGACACAGTACTACATAAGTAAGCAGCAGATTATAATTTGCAGGCTAAAATAATGAATGATATTTGTTATTACTTTGAGGGTCATTGAAGGCTCTCCTGAAAAAAGCTCTCTTGCCTTTGAAATTGCAAGGTTTGTAGCTGGAAGTATCAGTCTACCTAGTCTCAAAATGTCATCTTCTTTTAACATAAAATCGCGCAGCTTTTCATCATTATTTCTGTAAATCAACCTCATCAGAACTCAATGAGAAGAACTACAGTAGACTTGGCAAATACATGGTGGTAACAGTAAGTGACATGATTTGTTTGTACCTTTGCAATATTGAATTTGAGAAGAATGATACACCTAATAACAGAAGCCCGAGTTGGGAAATTGCCGCAACGATACTTGAATCATGAAAAAAGATTTAGCCATTTGAATCAAATAAAAAAGGAGAATTGAAATTGAAATATGGACCAAACCTGAAATTAACTCCTTTAGTGAAACAAGATGAGAGGAAACAGAGACATCCAAAACCAAACCAGAGGCTTGACTTAGCGACATCTCTCCACGTAACCAAATCAGCAAGCATTAGACCGAAACGATCAAGATTCCCTTGACCACCATCATCGTCCATTTCTGAATTCAGACAAATCATAAAATCAATTCCATTAGGGAGAAATTAAACTGAATCAGCAGTCAAAGAATCAAGAAGACATACTTGGAGAAGAAACGAGATAAGGAACCAAGCTAAGCTTGTCTTTCTTTAAGCGAACGCTATGTTTCTTCCTTCTGAGTTTGGTAACATCATCAACGGAGGCAGTAACATCCTTGTCTTCTCTAATGTCTATTTCGGATTTCCTTCTAGACCGCCTATTAGTCCTCGGGGAGGACAATTGATGGGAGCCTCTTGTTTTGCATCTCCTGCGAGAGCCAATGACGGGGTCGTCATCCATGTCGAAACGATCGGCCAAACGGGTTCTTGATTTTCTGACGGGAGAGGGAGAGGGAGAGGGAGATAGCAGGAGAAGGTCCTGTAAAGGAAGAAGAGAAGGGGGTGGTGGTGACAGAGAGAGTTGTTGTTGGGGATGGGGATTGGGACCCAAGCGAGAAGCCGATTTGGTTTGAGAGTTGGGGTTGGAATCCATGGCTATTTTACAGACAAAGATTGTTGTTGTTGATGATGAGAGAGTGCCGTCGCTGGGGAGTGGTGTTGTATTGTTTGTGGTCTCGCAGGATTTGAATTATTGAGGGTGGGAGGGGAGAGAAGTGGGACCTTCGTCTCTAACGGTAAGAAAATGAAGACCGTTTGGGCTTTATGGGCCGCTTTTCAGACTCGTTGGGGCAAAAAGGCTTCGATATTTGGATCCATTTTCTTCGCTTTAACTGATCTTCTTAGTTTATAATTATATCAATAAATATTTACAGAGAAAATTTTATTGTCCGGGTAAAGGTGTGAATTATTATTTTTTAAAATTAATATTTGGATAGATTTAAAATATAAATATATTTTATTTAATTTTAAATTTTTATATTTTATTTCAGTTTATTTTATATATTTTTTTCTAATAATTATTATTGTTTATTTTATTTTTTAATAAAAAAATAATTATTACTAATTCGGGGAATAAAAATTTGACAAACAGATTGGAAAATCAATCCAAAGATGGAAAGGATTATGAAGAATTCGAAGAATTGGTTAAATAATGAATTTTCTGATTCTCCATTCGTCTAATCCAAAGGGCGTAAATGTTATTCCTTGTAGTTAAAATGCTTTACAATCTGAAATGATCAAAACAAATGCAGAATTATCAACCTAACAATATTTTAAAGTAAAAAATAAATATTTGTTGTCAGTAAACATACAACCATCATCTAGGAAGTTATTTTTAACATGTAATAAACACCGGCGCAATGTCAATGCTTTAGCTCTGACGGATAATAACCTTCCTCCACGTAAACAAAGATAACTACAGAGAAAGAGAATGAGCCTTCATCACATTCACATTCATGATGACCAAATGTCCATACAATTGCTGACATTTTAGAATTATTTCATCTTCTACCATGACAATCTTGGCGGATCAAAAAATGCTATAAAGATACTTATTTCAGCGTACAATCGGAGTTTTTACTAAAACTCTCCTTATGGTCATTCCTTATTCTAGTTCATCAACTTTTGGTTAAATTTCTCAACCCCTAAACATCCCAAAAACACCATTAATCAAACCCTCAAATTTATTTTATCTATTTGACCTTACTTGAATATTTGACTACCTCTTTTGATTTTTACTTAGATTAACATAGAACTAACAAAGTCTCAAAGCTATTTTACCATCACAATAATTGACATGTTTAAAATCCATGTGTAAGTGCACACAGTTCGGTCAAGTAGTAAAAGTTATCGATCCCACACAGATTAACCTATTTAGGTGTAAATTTATGGTCGATTAAGTTCAACTAAGAAAATTATCAATCCAAATTAGCAAATGAGATGGATTTAACTAATTAAGCTAGAATGAAAATGCCAAAAGTCACAAATATCAATATCAAGTGAAGTAGGGATTTATGCTACCACTATCTATTGTAATTTCATCTTTCATTAAATTCCAAATGCTCTAAAATCATTCTCATGTTTAGGTTCCTACATCAACTTTCGTATGTTTATAGGGTCATTGATGGCTAAATATACATACAATTATCAAATACCTAACTGAAACAACCTATGTCGAGTATTGTATCAACAAGGTTATAATGCTTCAAACTAATTAAATGTGTTTTGTCAAGCCAAACTTAACAATTCAAACACACACATGGTGATCAAACATTTATGAGCATTAAGAACAAGCATTATAGATATTAAACAAACATAATCCATTAACACTATAAAGAAGTTCATACCATGTTAGGATTTTAGAATTCGTAATGGGTTTACTTACTCATAAGGTAAGAGATATAAATTACAAGCAAGAACGACATGGAAACAAATAATAACAACTAAATCGGTTGTGTGTAGAGTGATGTCTCTGCTGCCCAATCAAATTCCAATTGAAAAGCTTCCATCTTTCTCCCTTTATGTACCTTCAATGGCTCTTGGTATGTTTTAGAATATCTACTGAAACCCTTCAATTTGTCTTTTATAGATCTCCAACTTTATCCCTAAAACAAGTTTAAAATGTCAAAAATGATATATTTTTTTAGTTGTCGACGCTTTTTTCTACACGACAAGGCGCTAGAAAGTCTTGGTACTCTAACCTACGGCTTGGTCTGTATGGGTACATTTTTTTTAGCCCTAGTCTGTAATGTCACGTCTTGATTCTTGACTAAACACCGAGTAAGACGTGACAGTGCGTAGAAGGTCTTTCGTTCTTCCTTTTTCACTCTGATTCCCTTCTTTTATCTTTTAACTACTTCTGTCAAATTTCTTATCAGGGCTTTCTTTGCAAATCTTCCTTTGCTCGCTCTAAAATTTAAGATCCCTGAAATTTATATTTCTTACATAAAAACTACTTCATCTAATATGAAATATTGGGTGAATTCCCCTAAAATATAATAAATAAAATGATTTATCAATCATACATGTCATAAATCACCACCGCCATCATTCGAGAACTACCGCCAAACTTCTTTATCTCTTCAACTATTTAGAATAGATCTTCGCAATAACCGTAAATAATTTTTTTTGACTTTGAATTTTCTTTAAGGCAACCATCTCTCGATAAAAAAAAATTAAATCAATCTCGTCAAAACTTCTAGAGACTTATGGAGATTTATGCATCCTTCAAAACCTTTTGCTTTCATCCTACCTAAACTCATGTTTATTTTGATCACACTAAAACTCACGAACCACACTAATGGTTGCTTATGAATCAAGAGCTCTAATACTAGTTGTTGAAAAAACTAGGCTAGCTTTAATACCACTTATTGAAGAAATGGATGATCCATTATAGGGGATACAAGTATTGGTAACCATAAAGTAAATAAACATACATAAGGTAAGAAAATAAAGATAGAAAATATGATATAAAGTTTTATGTGAAAACCCAAAGCCGGAAAAAACAATGCCCTTTAGGACGACGAGAGACCAATTCACTACATAACAAGAAAGTAAATAGTTACATCCAGAATATCACTCTCTCACTCCCCTACCTATATAGATTAAGCAGAATCTTACACACAAGCTCTCAACATATGACTATCACATGATAATAAGACTCAATCCTAAAACTCAATATCTCAATGCATAACGTCCAACTTTGGCACATGGCGAAGCCGCAAAACGATGGTCGGAGCACCACATTACATTCAATGCATTACATTTATATACATACAATCATTACATGAACAATATTATACGTTCAATACCTAGATATTCAATAATAATAAAACATTTCCAAAAAAAAAAAAGTCTTCCGATAAGCAAAATCAATAACATATGTAACAAAATCACTAATTTATGATACGAAATTTAAATACATAACCAAGTACGACATAGTGTGTAATAAAGTTAAAATGAGTATCTAATGTATAAAAGTACACATTTGAGCCCAAAGAACAATGATTAAAACTTGGAATGACGTTGAAAAGCAAATAAAATCTTTAATAAACTTCCATGCAAATGCGATGATACATACTCGCTAGAATCACCTGCTAATTTCACATAGAAAGAAAAATAAAAAGGAAGAAAATAATGCATTAGGCTACCGGTGTCTAGTTAACAACATCATACTCCAACATACACGCTCTTATTAACATGTAATCATGTTTCGGGCACACAAAATGCACTTATATTATCTCAAACATTAATCAAAATCATAGTATTAATCAATTCAATCAAGACAAAGTACATTAGAACCCTATATTGATACTGGGCGCCTAAGTCCACAACTTGGTCCATAGGACCAAGCCACCAACCAAGTTGTCGAAATTTGTACCGACATTTCATCACGTCTCAGTCCGCGTCGTGGTCTCTAAGACCAAGTTTCCAATAAAATCGCGAAAAATAGTGTCGAGAGTTTTTGGCGTCTTGATCGTGCCTTGACCTTTAGATCCAAGCTGTTAGCCTAGCCTCATGAAAACGTACCGAGAGTAACCTGTGTCTTGTCCCGCACCTTGGTCTGTCTCACCAAGGTGCCAACCAAATATGACAAGAACATAACAAAATAGAGTATGTTACACCCAATTGCTTCCAACAAGTTATGAATTCAAAGTTTATGCTTCAGTAAGCTAGTCTAAGCATACCGATATAATATATCAAGCAGGTTTAACCAATTTATAGGTTATCTAAGTTCATGTCGACACAAACTAACAAATTATTAATGTTAATATCATCATAACTATTGATCTAACAATCTAAACATCACAATAGCACCAAAGTCCAATTTATTAATAATTGTCCCTAATTCTAATTGTTATATCGAAACGAGAACAACAGAGCTGAAGCTAAATAATAGGGTCTGAAGACCGAGCAATAAGGTCTGAAGAGCAGGATCCAAAGACCAAACAATAGCAATTTGCCCGCAGGTAGTGTGCTGTCATGCTCAATAGGAGTCGTCATTCAAGTTCTAATAGTGGTTAACTAGACCAAATTTACCCATGAATCGATAGGCCGAGATATCTATATATTTTTTTCTTCCTAATAGCATGTCACTCCATCTCTATATTAAACTAAGAATAAGCTCAATTTATTCACTTGGGTTATCAACACTTTAAACACAATATTATTAATTCCTTATCAGATTCCAATTTGATAGTCCTTTAGAGGAAAATTTTAGCATAATAACATCCCATTATTCAATCTTAAAAACACGTGTACATATCCGATCCATGTTGCAAGGCTCAACACAACTTAACGTCACCAAAATTCCATTATAGGTTATATCATATATTCAAAAGTTCAAATTGCAATTTTAACATATTTAAATTAGAAAGTTTCAATCATCTTATATGTATCCACAATCATCAACATATCAATTTACATTATTGCCATTCCAATCACCGAATCACAAAGGTTATAACAAAATAAGTACTATCAACATTTATCACTAACCAATAACAATGTGAATGTTTTAAATTCATTCAATGCGACAAGCATCCAAATACAACCATCAAACAATAATATGATGAAATAGGCAAGGCCATCATGACATATTATAATTAATATGGAGTTTAAGAAGAGATGGCCAACCTTTCTTCCGATGACAAGCTAGCTAGGTGTTTCGAGAGGGTTTCCGACTTCACCATCATCGCCTAAATCAATATATATTATAATTAATATTCAAATATACACAATAACAACAATACCAATCCCTTTCTACTCCAGGGTTTGTGTTAACACTAATTAGAGATTCAAGTACAACTTAAAACTAGCCAAAAGCATTTATATATATACACATATATATATATATATTACCATTAATCCTAATATAAGGTTCAAATAGAAATTCATATAAAAAGCCACTAGAATACAAAGTTAATATTCTAAGCAATCTTACCCATAGTTGAGTGAGAATAGCAAGGAAGAGAGATTCAATGCCTCCAAGTAGGGGTGTCAATTCGTGTTAGCGAATCGGGTTTGACTGAATCCGACACGACTCGACACGTTTAATAAACGAGTTGCAATTTCTCAACTCGACACGAATCCGTTTAATACGCGTGTTAACGTGTCGACACGATTAATTTGGTTAAATAACTAAAAAATTGTAATTGTGTAATTCGATTACCCGTTTAACATGTTTATCTGTTAACTCATTGAACCTGTTTGTGCATTAACCCATTTAACCTGTTTATGCGTTAATCCATTTAACTTGTTTATGTATTAACCTATTTAACTTGTCTATCCTTAACTCATTTAACCTATTATATTTCTAATACAATAATCAATTTAAATACAAAGTAATAAGTAAAATAAAATAAAATAATTAAATTACAAATACAATCCAAATGAAAGTGTTCAAATATTAATATAACTTTATACAACCATAAACTTATTTTAGCTGCGAAGAAAATTTTTACTGCAAATAAAATTATGCAATAAATTTATTGCAAAATTCTTTAGTGACTACAAACACAATGAAGACAGATAAAATATATTAAAAAATTAACCTTAATCAAGAGATTATAGAGCTGAAGAAGTTTGTAGAGTTTCATAAAATCAATCAAAATATATACATCACACTCAAGTACTAAATTAATCAATCAAAATCTATACATCCTCACTTGCAAATTTTGATTAAAACTAATAAAATCAAGAAAAATATATTAAATCAGAGAGAGACCCCCGACTCCTAAGTTAAAGATACAAGAATTAGGACTGAGACAATTAGTGTTAAAAGAAATATACAACACGAGAAATCAACAACGAGGGTTGACAACGCTAACAATAGATAGCCACATATAGAGAGTTTCGTCTGAGGCAAACCATAAAGAGGGGACAACAGAAGTGATATTTGAGTAATGATTGGTTGATGACGAGACAAGAGGTAGAGAAGAGGAAGCTGTACCGGGTGGTTGAAGGCAGGAGGGGAGGCAGAGAGGCGGAATAGCTTCTAATTTTCTAAAAAAAAATTAGGGTATTGTTAGATTGATAATATATATAATATATTAAAAATATTACCCTTCAAAATTATATAAATTTTATTTTACCCCAATTATGCGGGTCGACACGTTAACATGTTAGTCAAACCCGACTCGACACGTTTATAAGCAGGTTAAAAACGTGTCGTGTCATAAATAGGTCAAAACTCATTTAGTTTAAACTCAACCCACTTATTTTTTGCGGGTTTGTGTCAACCCATCGAGTCATTACCCATTTTGACACTCCTACCTCCAAGTTAGTAATCGAGATAGGGGTTTCAAAAGTTGGAGAAAAATATGTTGTTAGGGTTTATTTCTTCTTTTCACGTTTGAGATGAACGATATAGTTTAGAGGGAATTTTTTTTTTTTCCAGTGATTCTAGGATGTAGCACATGAGAGAAAATGTAACAAATGAGAGAAAATCAATGTTTTTTTTTTCATTTTTTCATGATGAGCTTTTAACTTGGGGACTTACACAATCGGGTTTGGGCTTATTTGATTAAGTGAATCCAATTCTCGAACTAAATATCCATTACCGTGTGTCAAATTCGTCAAAATTAAAATAATTATTCCATGCTAATAACTGTAATACTGGTAAACAATGTCTATTCCACAGAGAACAGTAATTGATTTACCTTTTGAATGACCGGTTTAACGAACAAATGGAATTGGGGGTTTTGAGATTTGGTTTAATTAATAAACTAAAAATAAATAAATATAGAAATCAAATAAACTAAACAATCCAGCAAAGTCAATCAAACCAGTTTTATGTTGATCATTGAAACTAGAAATAAATTATGTCAATTCAATAAACCCAGTTATAGTTGTTGACATTGCGCCTAACAACCTAATCTTTCCTTAGATATTAGACTGACCGGACAAACGTCTTCTACTCAGCCCCTAATCTACCAATAACCCCGACAAGCGTCTGACAAGTTCAATTGAATATCGCATTAAGAAATAGAAAGACCCAAATTCATACCAAACAAGTCAAAAAGCGCGCTTTATTTAAATATGATTATAAATTCCCACAACACGATGTATCACATTGATTGCTACTTAGGTCAAATCAATTAAACGATTACGTATTTAATCTATTGACCAGCAAGGTACTAACCTATTTAATTAATTAATTGGGCATATTAAATAAGTTGAATAAATAGATGTAAAAATTTTAAAAAATAAGCTTTTAAAGTTCAAAATAGATGACTGTTTTGAAAAATATATAAAATAACAATAATAATAATAATAATAAAATAATTTTCGCTTTATAGGTCAAGTTTCCCAAAATACTCCTGAATTTTTACAATTAACAGATTCTGTGAATTATGCTCACAGTCTGTGAATTACGGTCACAGTCTGTGAATAGTCTATGGAGTGAAAATCAAACTTTAGTTTTGCAAAATTTTTAAAAGTGATCTACAATTAAATAGTAAACCTTTTATGGCCTATAAAAAATATTTCTTAAATATATTATTACGTAGCGTCTCTCACCCTCTTTCGCACGTAGTTGATTACTCCACCTCCACTTTTTTTATTATTAATATTAATTAAAATTCACATAAAATTTAAAATTGAGATATATTTATTATATAATTTTATTTTAAAATCATAATCGAATATCAAAATCAAAATTTAATTAATGTATATTTAATTAATTAATATTTAAAGTTGGAGAAAATAAATTTAATTCGAATTAAAAATTAAATTAATATGATGCAAGTTATAAAATAAAAGTTTATCATATTGAAAAAAAAAATTTATTTTTTTAAGTGTTCAATCTACCATGATTTTAAAATTTTTTAAAAAAAATTAATTAATTTGAGTTTATCATTTTTATAAATAATAGTAATAATAATAATTAGAAGTTTTAAAGTTTTAATTGGATAATATCGATCAACTAAATCAAAATTATAAAAAATATCATCTAATGACGGATAAAGTACCCTGTTAGATTTACGAAAAGAAAATTGAAGCACTCCTGTCTGGTCCCAATGAATCAAGTCAATGGAAGGTCGCATTGACTGGACTCGAAACCACCAATCCAATTGAAGCCCAACACGTGGAAAACTACACGTTTTACTCCTCCATCCCAAAGAGATAAACTCGACCCTTAGCAAACGACAAAAATCGGACAAACTTAAAACCCTAAATCGCACCTCCACACCTTGCATATGGCGACAGTGAAGAGGAAGCCGGTGTTCGTGAAGGTGGATCAGCTAAAACCAGGCACAACTGGCCACACTCTCACCGTCAAGGTTGTGTCGTCCAAGCCAGTTCCTGTCAGCAAGCCTCGTGGGGCCAGGTCTTTGTCCTCCCTCTCTCAGCCTTCTCGTCCTCCTCGCATAGCCGAGTGCTTGGTTGGTGATGAGACTGGTTCCATCTACTTCACTGCTCGCAACGAGCAAGGTATTATCAGCTTCTACTGTTTTAAACTTTACTCGCTTTTTTGCATGTGGTTATAGCTAATTGTTTGTAATTTGCAGTGGATTTGTTAACTGTTGGGACAACTGTGATTCTGCGGAATGCTAAGATCGACATGTTCAAGGGTGCTATGAGGCTCGCTGTAGACAAATGGGGCAGGATTGAGGTGACTGAACCAGCTAGCTTTCAAGTTAAAGAAGATAACAATCTGTCTTTAGTTGAGTATGAGCTTGTTAATGCCGAGTGAGTGTTGTTGTGCTCAGCTACCTTAGTACAAAGGTTTTCATTTCTGGCTAGAGTCATTTTCTTAGTTTTGATATTTTCTTTTGTTGTAAAGGCACTGGTTTGGAGTTTTAATGATATTTTGGTCTTTATGGATTGTACGACATATGAGGTTCTGATGACTTTCAACTGAAATGGCATTCACATCCATCCCACCATCATCTGTTATAATTTTTACTTAACACCGCTGAAATTTGAATCAGATACACAGTCATCAATGGCCACCTACAGACCTAAACAGACAAAATAATAGGTTAGCAATAAGGAAACTTGTATAGATGTGTTATGCCACACGCTAAAAGTACCGGGAATTCAGTTTCATACAACCATTACATTAATGTTGTACAACAACAGAAAAACTAAAGAAACGCACATCATAAGCTGAATTGGATGGTTCCAAAGATGGAAACAGTGGCTACCCAAGAAACAGATTTGAATGAATTACAAAGCCATTTTCGCTAAGAAAGATTTTTGTTCCTAATTTATAGTACATATTGAGATTCTCAAGAAACCCAATAGATTATTTTGAGCTGATTAGAAAAGATGCTATGCAGATCCTACAGAAGGAAGTACAGAAGAATCCAAGAATTAAAAAGTTAAAACCAAAACTTGTTCAAGAATTGGAGATACTCATTTTCCTTCTAATTGATGAAGCAACCAACTCAAAGGGAAATATCATTCCACTTGTCTAAGTTCTAAAGTACATAACATCAAGCTCTCCCTTCTTCAGCCACTCAAAACTTCTTAGAACACAGAAGCTTATACATAAAGCTTCTCTTGCATCCTCTGAATAGTCTTCACACATCGTCATTGCAAGCTGATCGAATAAAATTATTAGTATGCTGCCTTAATGATCCTATGCTTATAATAGTTCCAGGCAAGCTCAGTATTGTAGAATGCAAGGTAAAATGATGTTAAATGCATAATTCAGAATCCACTCATAAATTCTACCATCCATATTTTAAAGAAGAAAGCAATACATTATTCACCAGAGCAGCTTGCATAAAAATTAAGCTGTATTAAATCAAATAATAATTTGCCTCAGATAAAGTTATGTGAAACCACTTAACTGCTACAGCACACTAAACATATCCACCACAATATTTAGTTAGGACCAATAACTAGATTATGTATGTCTATCATCTAGTGTTTCCTACAATCTTATACAGGTCTATAATCTTGTCTGACCATGGAAGGCTCAGTGAGACTTGAATATAGGTTCCATTTGCTTAATCTAATCTAATATTTATGGGGAGTCACAGTTATGAATTCTTATAAGATCTATAACACAGAAATTATTTTGGCAGACAGAGTCACCAAGCAATTCAGTAATGTAAACCAACTATTGTTTATGTCAAATGTTAAGTTTTGCTACTTCCTGTCAAGGAATTGACCAGTTGACAACACTTATGTGCATTTTAATCCAAATCCAGATATAGAATGAAAAAGTTTTCTCATAATGGCAATTAGTAGCTCACTACAAAAATCTTTTTAAATGTTTCTGAAAAAAAAGACCTTCCAAGATGTTCCATCCCATACGAAGCCAAATTATATATCAAGTTCAATAGAAACAACAAAACCATTTCCTAGTCTATAAATAAACCCAACCCCAGTAACTTATGTGTACTATGAAAAAGAAAAGGTCCAATTCATTCCATCTTTGCCTCCCGGATCTTCATCTAGTGTTGTTTCGGCCTACAGCACAAGAAGAGGTGTATAAACCATTTATCCAAATTTGCACAAGAGGTAGTGCACAGAATACACCTTAGAGAGAGACTTAGATCTCCATTTACAACAAAATAAATGGAAAAGAAGGGCATCAAATAGAGGTTACAAACCTAAAGAACCTGTACACTAACATAAGAAATTACACTCCATTTGGTAACAATTAACAGACTTATTGGCAAATACTAACTTACCCGAAAACTAGAAGGAAGAAAAGAACATCATTCCTATTAACACTGCTAGATACCTAATTCAAGAATAAAAACCATCAGTTAGACATCCTACAACAAATAACACCACTACTTCATATCTACTATCAACTCAACAACAATAACACGCACATCAAACACAGAACACGCATCCAACCATAGCTCATCAAATATCGTTCATTCATCTTAGTCAAAAAAAAAAAAAAAAAAAATCCATTCAATTTCAACAGAAAACGATCATTTTACCTTCAGGAAGCCAGCTGTAATTGCGGCGAGAGACGGAAAGCATAGAAGTCATCAAGGCGGAAGCCGTCGCAGAGTGATACGGCAGCATCGATTCCACGCAAAAGCTCGTTTCCACTGGATTTCTCCTTTATTACAAAATAGCAACCAAATTACATATGTAAACACAGCCTAATTTCGCACTCATATAGATATACATAAGTATAATACTAACCTGAGAACTCCGGCGGTGACTGGCTTGTTAATGCCGAGAGGAGAACCAGTGACTTTGGTTTTGGCTCTGGAGGTGAGACGAGCAGCGGCGCTTCGGGAGGAAGCTGAGCGAAAAACTGATCTCGCAGCAGCAAGTGACGTCATTTAGTTCGGGTAAATGTAATTGAACGGCGAAATTGGTAGCTAAAACCCTCCCCGACCGTGAAGGGATGTTTGGGTTTTAAGTTAATGAGAACATACACTCGGGTAGGTAGTATACTGTTTACACTTGCAACCTATAAATTTTTGTGGTTTCACCCTATCATTTTTTTTTACAAAATCTCCACTTTATTTCACCCAACCCAAGTATAAATGGGGCCGAACAACAAATTTTTTTACTATATGTTCATCCTTTTTATTTTTATCGTGCAAAATACAACATTATTTTTTCCTGAATTTAGTCTATTTTATTATTATTTAAATTTTGAATTTTTTTTAACAATTTTCAATTTTATACATGTATATTATATATTAGGTTTAACTTAATTTTATTTTTATTTTAAAATTAAAATATTTAAATTAATTTATAATTAAAAAAATATTTTTAAAAACTACGACTAGTATTAGTGTTAAATTCAAAAATACATGGATCACCTGTTATGTTTCCCTTATTATATTTCACTTACAAAAACAATTAAATATTAATATATAAAAGCAAAATAATAAATTTATTATATAAAAGTAAAATAATAAATTTATTAAAATTTGACATAAGGAATAGGTCTCAGAGCCCCGAACTTAGCTGTATTTTTCAAATTAGCCCTTAAACTTTACGGGGGCAATTAAGCTTTTTTTTTTTTTTCCTGATATGGATGCGGATGTTAATTTCAAAATCTTAAATAAGACGTCCACATAAGAAGAAGAAAAAAAAATAGATTATTTAACACAATTTACCGGTTAAAAGATTAAATTAACTCTTCGTAAAATTGGAGGGTTTACTTGCAAAATATAACCAAGTTCAAGGCATATTAAAACTCTTATATCTTAAAATTTTTTTAAATTAACAATTTTACCAATTTATGGTATATGTTTGGACTGTTTAAAATTATAAAATAGCCACTTTTTGAATGGTAAAATATCAAACATACCCTTCATCCATCCCAAATTTACATTGATGCATTAATATTATATATATAAATTTAAGATGAAATAGAGATACGTTTGAAATTTCACCACCCTATAAGTAATTATTTTACAATCACAAACAACCCCAAACATATACATTATTTCCAGCAAAATGGCTTCAATTAATTTTAAATTTTACTTTATGAATATAAAACTTTTTAAAATATACAATATAAAATGTTATTCACATGGATCAGATCTTAACATTCTAATACCATGAGCTTATAATTTCAAATCAATCAGATTTCTTGTTTATTGTGCTTTATCAGTATGAAAACACAATTCAAGGCAAAATTACCACGTTCTCTCTCAAATAGAAAAACCTTGTCATTGAACTAGGGCTAACAAATAGTTGCTACATTATATTGCAGTCGAAGCATGTAACATATGATATCCAACTTGCTTTACACTCAATGAGATTGAAATGATATCTCCAGATTCATTAACATAACATAGAAAACATGTGTAACAAGTCTAGACATAATATTTGCCCTCACCGTATTCCAAATTCTGCCCATTGCTGATGTTCTTGAATGCGTCCAAAATGAAATAAAAAAGTTGACCCCGACATCCTTTCCATCCAAGATCCCAGTTTAAGGAGGCATGTTAAAAGCAAGCAAAACTAGCAGTACTGGGCTGTCTACACTAGTGATCTTCTTTGTACTCCGGGTTCTCTTTCAATATCACAAAGCCTTCAAGAATGGGCGAAAGAGGGATGTACCTGCACAAAAAACCGATTCTCAGAAACAAGCCAACCACTAGGGGAAATAAGTAAAGATCAAACGGTAAAGTTCTAACTTCTCTGTAGCTAACTCCGCTCTATCACCAGCAGCAAGAAGAACTGGAGTCGAGTGGGTTTGGAAACCAGTAATGGTCTTGGGTCGCCCAGCCTGACCAACAACATCAACAGCCTGACCCACCCGAACGGGTACTGAAAGAGGTTTCAGATTCTCATCCACAGTCATCAACATTCTTGGCTGTCATCAATGGAGAGAAGTAGCAAAAATGAGATTTCATTTTTTAGTACACATGATTGATTAAAATTCAAGACAACTGCATAAACAATTATTATAGATACAACAGTCACAAACCTGCATTGCCAAAACAAGGAAGTAGAGAACATAGTGATATTTCCCCAAAATGATGGCCTTCATATCAAGGCAAGCAAACAGCAAGGTTGTTATGCCAGCAAGTGCAACCCTGACAGCAAAAGGAAGACAAATGACTTATGTCCACCGAATATACGGCAGTTATACTCGAAGATAATGTAACTATAAAGATAACATACGGTGATAGCAAGAAGCGATCAGAATGGAACGGATTAAGAGTTAATAGACCCTTTCCCAAATGTACAAGACCTTGCGCTATTCGCACCTGCAAAATGGAAAAGCATTCAGACTTTCAAATAAACTTGACGGATGCAAACTTCAATCAAACACCAGATATTAATAGAAGAATACACAAAATAGCAGGTTGGCATCTTTGTAGTAGTAGCTAGACAAGTTGCGAAGCATGCCGGCTATTCTAGCATTGTTGGTTCCAGCACCGATCAAACCCAATGAAATAACTGCAGCCTGTACAATATGAATAATACATAATCAACTTGTTTACAACAGCAGGCAAAAAACACACACACACACAAAAAAAAAAAAAAAAAAAGTGCCATGGAAGCTGAGGTAATTTGAAGAGAACTTTACCATTGCTACTTCTGAATCAGTATCATGGCTAAGCCTGCTTAAGGTGTCCATAACATTAACCTAGCAAAACCACCAAAAAGGAGACTGTCAGCTTGGTATTTGAGTAACTGACCCAATGACAGGTAGAAGATTATTGTGATGCACATTACAAGGGCTTCTATATGAAATAATGTTATGTTAACTACCTTTGGGTTTGATATACAGAGCAGACCAAGAGCCAATGGAACTGCACGACGGATATTTTGTTCTCCATACTGCAAAAGGTGCTCCAGTGAACGAATAGCCATCTCAAGACCCAGTTCTTCAGCCATAGCTACCATAGCTATTCCTAGCACAGCAGGTCCCTGGTGTGTTTCACCCTTCTCAAGATGTTGAGCACAGTGACCCAAAAGATTTTGAACCTGCAAAGAGAGAGTTAGCTACTGTTTTGTGTAACGGGAATTTTGAAAGACTAGTAGAGTGGTCTTGATAAAAACCTTAAGAACGTTTCCAGTCCCAGCATAAGCACAAGAAAGCAGCGTCATATCACAGTATTTTCTGATTTTTTCGTTGAACGTCTTTGAGACTTCTGCTGTGGCCTCCACACTATCCTACAGGATTAAAAAGGAAAATAATGTGTTGAGACTATAGGGGCTCCAAATTGTTACATTGCAAAATGCAGTTTTAGCCCAGTAACTGCATAAAAATGGCTGCTCTATAAACTTATTACAAACACTTCTCAGGTAAACGAGAAAGCTTAGCAGAAACCTGAAACAGAGTACATATAATTCCACCAGCTATTGAGTTTTACCTGCTTTCCCAGATACAGAAGACCCAAACCAAGAGGTAAGAGCCTAGTTAGGGGCTCCCCCAGTTCTGACTCGCTTCGGTCCATCAAAGCAAATATAATAGCCTGTGCAACTTCTTCATTGCAAGAACCAACATATATCAAACCCAACGAGATGGCTGTGAAAGCAATCACATCAAGAGGAGTTTTGGCATCATTAAGAATAGTAGTCAATTTGTAGCGTATCTGTCAAAAGTGATTAGAAGCAGGTTAGTCTTCTGAAGCAAAGTATATCAGGTATGAAAGAGCAAATGGATTTGAAATAAAACCCAAATGATTGAAGTTTCATTGTCATTATATAGTGAATCCAGTGTGTAAATAGTACTATCTAGAGTCCAGCATCATGAAGGTAGTAGGTTACTATATTGACTGCAAAAGGTCGCATCATATTTAAGAGAAAACCTGAAGTAATAGGGGAACATCTTACTTGCTCATTCTGAGCACCAGCATATGCAATTCCGAGGCCCATTATTGCACCAATTCGGATTGCTGGATCTTCTTTATTGACATAATCACTTAACAATGCAAGTGCCTGAGAGGGAAAAAATAGAACCACCAAATAAACATCATATCTAACACTGTAAATCAACTCGAAGACAATCACGAGTTTCTACTCACAGGGTCACAATCGTTGTTAATATTGCAATTGACAATACCGACTCCTAGCAAAGCACCAGCAATCACATGACTATCACTGCTATGAAAATACTTATCGATTTGGGCAAGCCCAGAATCGACATCCCACAATAAAATCATGCCCTGTTGACAAGGCATTCCAATAGAATGTCATATACTAGGACATCATAAGAGATAGATGACGTATAACGACACTGCATACCAGACTTGCAGCGGCACTGGCCTTCCCATGTTCTTTATTTTTGAAAAGCCAGCTCCCAGAAGCACCACCACTCGATGCCTCTGATGGGACTGTCATTAATTTATCCTGCAACCAAATATAATCATCAGCATTTCCTTTGACTAACATGTTTATCCACCTAGCAGTTTTGCTTACCTGACCAAAACCGGCATTCACGAATGCATTAACAAATGTAGCTGCCAAGTTTTGCCTGGCAGAATCAACACTAGCACCGGCACTGGCCCTACCATCAAGCAAGTGTGCCTAATAGA
This sequence comes from Cardiospermum halicacabum, assembly GCA_031304145.1. Classification (NCBI taxonomy): domain Eukaryota; kingdom Viridiplantae; phylum Streptophyta; class Magnoliopsida; order Sapindales; family Sapindaceae; genus Cardiospermum; species Cardiospermum halicacabum. Next base: position 639,522 of record CM062390.1, on the reverse strand, counting down.
ATCCAACCAGAAAATAATTATATCAAGACTTGTAAATTGACTCAACTTGTGGGAAGCCCGTGCTCAGATAGAAGTGTCAGCCATTTTCAAACCTTATATATATCTTCAGGAGATTTGGGCTCCATGACCTCAATATCTCGAGCAAGTGTGAGATAACCTTCACTTAGTTTGCTGTTATTTATGATGTCTTGCAGTTGATATCTATCATCATCTTCAGCAACCATGTCATCGTCGAGCTCAACTTCAGTACCCTGCATAAGTAATATGGCATATAAGTACATTGATTAAATAAACAAAACATGATTCATAAATAATAAAATGTTTGAGAATTAAAGACATTCAACAGAAAATGACTTACATGCCGGGAAATGATATAGCAAAACTGCTTCTTCATCAGCAAATCATCGCAAGATGTGAATATCTGTTTCACATACTGCCAGAACAAAAAAATACAAAGAAATTTCAAACGTTCGTACATTGATTTTTTCCAGACAAAAGAAAGAAACAAATATTATAAATTAATTCAAACTAAGATAAGATGAATACAGGAGAGCCACACTACTATAGCAGGACAAAAAAGAGTTGAGATTTTGGATATCGTATACAGGTACAGACCTGCAAGTTATCAAGGAACAGAGCAATTTGCAACGCATTTGGATATTCTTCAAATTTGAGATAAATCATGTATGCAATGTCCAAAACTAAAATGTCATCTGGTCCAGGAAGATATCTGCATTAATTGCAAAGTCATAAGAGATTGTCAAAACAAAGACAAGCAAGAGGGAGGAAGAAAAAAGAAACGGACAGGGAGAGAATGATTACAACCTAAAAAGAGAAAAAGAAAAATAATAATAATAATAATAATTATAATAAACCACTAGTAATACTAGCCAAGAGAAGAGAAAACTAAACCACTAGTAATATGAACACTTTTCTCCCAGCAAAATTTACAAAGATCACTCAATGCATTGAAAGTCAATGAAACTGAATAAATTATATTCTAAAACTTTGCTACTAACCATTTGAAATGTTTCTTAGAACAATCAACATCTCCCTCTCCTAGTGTTTGGTACATGAATATCCTCCATGCACTAACAAAAGCCTAAGATCTAACTGAACATGCTCATACCACTCAATCAACCTTCACACACGTCCTCAATAGGTGCTATATCTACCTCATTACAAATAGTTTCATTCCTAAAGAGTTGAGAAAGATTTATTTTGAAAAGAAAAAGGAACTAAAATTTTGAAGAGAAGTCATAACCAGAATGTTTAAAACACTTCATATTTTACAAGAGTTCGTTTATTGAAAATAAAGTATGATATAGATATTTAAGTTACAAGTACAACAACAATGAGATATATCTAGTCAAAGCAGTCAAGAGACGGAAATACACAGCCTGCATTGGCTTGGTTAAGATTTCAGACTACAAAAGAATTTATAGGTAAGAACTTGAACCTTGCCGCACTAGTGAGATACCGACAAGTCCTCTTGAAATTCGTACTATCCACATGCTCCACCAACAAATCAAGGTCTTCAACCTAAAATTGTAGTACATCAAATATTCTGAATTCACATATAAAGAAAGAGGAAAAAGTTTAAAATTCATAAATACCTCCATCAAAAGATCAACAGCTTCAGGTTCAGCATTATGCTGCAGAATACAAGATAAAATATAAGCATCAACACAATCCATGATGATGTCATCCTCAGTTATATTGCAGCTTAAGCACAAATTTCTTTAACAAGATAAATAGCAGTTTCAACAGAGATTGATATCAGTATTGTAGCTTTTCTACATGGAAGAGTCAAATCATAAATAAAAATTAAGTCAAACCTTCATGTGAAAGGCAACGATTTGTTGTACAAGTTCCATTAGGTCATCAATTGAGGCCTCTTCATTCTGTAGAGATATGTAAAAAAAGCAAACAATGTAATCAGACAATTATTAAAATCCAAAGGAAAAACCATCAAAGTAAACATGTTGTTCAAAGATAAAACTACCAGTAGATACATTTAAAAAGAAAAACTACGAGGAAAAAAGACGGTGCATATTAAATTAAACATCAAGATCTCAGATATTTGGCATTATTAGATGTTATTAATAAACCGAGTTATCATGCATAACTTAGAACCTAAAATCAAGATTATTATCTGAATACCAGCCTGTCATTATTCATATGAATTTCTTAAAAGTGTTTAAAAACTGTTATGTGATTTTACATGGGAGAGATTAAGAATCCTAACCTGTCGCTTAGAATACTCCTGAGCAATTTCTCCAGCCAAGTTCCTTATATAAGAAAAAATAAATAAATAAATAACCAAAAGCATGAGCTAAATTACAAAAACTATCCTCTATCTTCTAGTATGTGGGTTCATCTATACAGCAATACTAAACTGAACTCTAGGCCCCCAAAAAAACATAGGTTACATAATGGAACCAACGAACAACTTTTTTGCCTTCGAGTGGTTAACTGCAACACAACTTAAAATGACAACTAGAAAACATTAAAAGCATACGTAAAAAATAAAGATTCCTCAAAATTAATCCTTTAAAATTCAGAACAGCATACTCTTAAAAAAGAACAATTGATCCACAAGCAAAATTAATCTAACACTTGAAATAACTTGCATTAGTAAGGCCGTTAAGGTTGTCCCCCAATGAACTACTGCATAAGTCATGCTTATAAATTCAGATACAAAAATGAGAACTTCAACAATCAACCTAAAGTGGCCTAAGGAAATTCAAATTAGTCAGAACTACAAGGTCAATTTTTTTGTCTTCTTTTTATCCACTAAGAAAGTAGCCTACAGGAAAAGAAGGGGGGAAAGGTGCAAGGAACTCTAAGAGGTCATTATGGAACAACAGATAGAAAGTAAAATTCCAACACTGATTGTATGCCTAAAATTAGGACATGTCATTCTATGATAGCATTTACTCTGTTCTATGTGTGACTAGAATGTTACAGACTTCAGGGTGATAGGCCTATAAGACACATTAGTCCACTAAAACACTCATTTTTGTTATAGACTTGCTGTCTGCAGCACTGAAAACATAAGACACTAAGAACAACCTCAACTTATATGTCTAGGGTGAAAACACAACTCAACAACCATGATTGAGAACATAAATCTAAATCTACAACCGAAGAAAGTTCTACAAGATATAACAATTGTTAAACACTATATACTCTGAAATAATACTGAATTCAACTACAATACCTGACATATTCATGACCCCATGAACCAATATCACCTTCAGATCCCAGTAACCGGAACTTCAAACTCTCCTGAAAATATAGTCAGGAATCATTATACTGTTGTAGTAAACAAATTATGCACACAATCTACAGGAAGAAGAGTCTTCACATGAGGAAATGTTTAAAAAACTACAATCAATTGGTTATGAAGCAAGCATTGTATTGGAGTTTTGAGCATGAAGACATATTAAATATGAAAAACTCTCTTACACTAAGCTGTGTCAGAAATAGACAAGAATTCACATATCTGCTACAAAATTGCTTCATCTAATAACACAGAGACAATACAATTTATTATATCACAATAAGCAGCTGTACCGGTTCTCCATCAGCTGACATTGTCAAGGCTAAAACAGATAGTATATCGGCGAGGTATTTCTGCATTTAATATAGAGACATCAGATTTGTAAGAAAAAGATGAATCTTCATATAGATATTGAGTAAATCCAGATTGATAAAAAAGATACCTTCAAATCTGATGCCCCCATTGTTTCATAAAATGCTTTCAGAGTTCCATAATGAGGACGAAGAAACTTCAATGGTTTAGGAACTGAAGTCATGGAACTTGTTGATGTGCGAATTTCCTGCCTGTATGATACAAATCAAGATAACCATATCAGTAAATGATAACTTCACACTCATTCAGGAATACTGGAATAGTATGGAGCAAAAAAATCATCTATGGAGATGGAAACAATCTTCAAAATTTATAAAAATATCCATTAAGATCAGCCTAAACGTTAACTTATGCCATGCCAAACTACAGTGCCATAAAATCCTATTAATAGTCCATCAATTTTTTTCTTATGTTCTAGTGAAAGAACAAAGCGACCATTCAAATTTAAGCATGTTTTCTACTACTATTCAACCAGTAAAGTCTGCAAAATCAGAAATTACCTCATACTCTCCAAAGCAGCCTTCTGCAACCCTGGATCTGAATCCTGCACCCTTTCAACATACAACTCCAATTGCTGCTTCAGAGCCAAATCTTCCTCCGACTACATAAACCAAATTCACAATGATCATATTAAACAACCCTCATAATCAATTACAACATGATATAAACCACTACCCTATTAAATCACCAACTCGAGCTCACATATCAAATTAATAAACCAACACAAAGCACACTGAACCTTCCTATTACGTAACACGCAACAAAGTTCAATTCACTTAATATATAAGCTAAACCTACTCAAACACCATTATTTAGTTCAAATTACATTCCCGAAGCTAAAGAACTCCTAATCTCATACACACCGAGCAAATGAACTAATTACTTCCTATCCAGTTATCCTCAGCAACTCCAGACCGAGCACAACAGTAACCTAACAAGAAAAAAGAAAGATCCTATTTTGAACTTCCTAAGCAATCTAGAGAGTCGAGCTTACCAGATCCTCGTCCTTCTTTTCGTCCTTCTTCTTCGGATCCTTAGCCGGCACCTTGACGGTAGTCTCGTCTCTGGTTCCACTGCCGCTGGTGCTGTTCGGATCGGGGGCCATGATTAACAAAGAACAATAACAAACAAGTCTAAAACCCTAAAACCTAGAAGATTGGATGCCGTAGACTAAGGCAACCAGAGAAAAGTCAGAGTTTGGCCGGAGTAGAGATGAGGAATACGATAGTTGATTTAATAGACAGCACTTTAGGACTTTGTTTTCCGCTCGCACAAGCAAACCTCTTTCCCTCACACTCAGTCGAGCAGCTCAGGTTAATGAAAATTATTCCACCAGCCAATGCTGTTCCCCTTTTGCTTTTGTAAATGTAAATGTAGTTGTATTGTCTGACCCCTCCGCCAAGATAACTCAGATTTATTGGCCGCGTGATAAGGCCCATTAAACTCAATTGGGCTGGGTCGAAGATGTCGATAGATTTATTTCATGAACTCATACGAGCCCCCACTATGTATAATGGACAATTTTTGCTTAAACCGACTTACAACCATAATTGTCCATCAGAACGTATTAGTTAAATTTTTAAGAAGTTGTAGGGTATTATTTAAACATGTAGCGAGTAAATTTCCAGCCACATCGCAGTGGATTCTTACACCTATATTTGTTGTGTCCCGTCCTTCTTCTGCAGTTAGTAGATTGTACAATGAATCTCTTTTCACAAGCTCTAACCTTTCATTTCTCTCTTATCCTGAGATGTAAGAATTCTCATTATTCTTTTATCCTGATCTTCTTCAGTCTTCCAGTTTGCTTAGTGTGAGTAAAAATTACAACTGGAGCCCCAAGTATAACATCCTACCTTGATTTGTGTGGAATTGGTTATATCATGGTTGGGTACGTCTTCAAATATTTTCCTGGAAAATTTAGAGGCACCATTTGTATGAAATGCATTTTGAAATTAATACAAGTTATAAAAGCTTAAAGTACTTTTTCACTCCAAGAGAGCTAAAATTTGAGATAGTTAAGGTGAATAGAGCTAGTCAATGATTATGATTATGATTATGAAATCCTCTATCATTCTGGTAAGGTCAACGTAGTGGCAGATGCACTTAGTCGTAAACGAATCTCAAAGTTATCACAAACTAACAGTTCAGCTAGAATTTCAAGAGATTATAGGATCAAAAATTGAGGTGCTCACTTATTGTACTGCTCATTTAAAATTGCATTCTAGACTATGGGAGAGAATTCGACAAAGACAGTTAGAGGA
>CM062390.1:438515-633540 GCA_031304145.1 Cardiospermum halicacabum | reverse complement strand
GTTGTTGATTCTCAAAACAATTAATGAGCCTAGAAAGGAAGGAGTTGAATCTATTAAGAAAAAAAAAACGAGGGATATGAAGGTTCTATGGGCGTATTTATGTTCCAAAGAGGAAGGAACTTCGTGAAAATATATCACGAGAGGCCCATGATACTCCATATTCAACTCATTCAGGCTGTAGTAAAATGTATAAAGATCTTCGTGAATTTTATTAGTGGCCACGGATGAAAAGTTAAGTGGCTGAGTTAGTGGCTCGGTGTTTAGTGTGCCAGCAAGTGAAGACTGAGCATCAAAGGCCTTTAGAATTATTACAGCCTTTGCCAGTTCCTGAGTGGAAATTGAATGAAATTCCTAAAGATTTTGTGGTGGGATTTTCTATGACTTTCAAAAAAAAAAAAAAAGAATGTGATTTGGGTGGTCATTGACAGACTTACCAGCTCAACTCATTTTATTCCCTTAAATGAAATTGATGGTGTTTCAATGCTAGTAGAGATATTTATTAATGAGATAGTAAGAATATATGGGATGCTAAAGGTCATTGTATTATATAAAGATGGTCGATTCACTTGATTGTATAAAGATGGTCGATTCACTTATGCAATTTGGAAAGGAGTTCTGAGTAGTATAGGTACAAAGATTCATTTCAATACAGTCTTCTATGCTCAAACTGATGGACAAACTGATATAACTAATTAGACATTGGAGAACATGCTCCAAGCTTTTTCAATAGACTCTCTAGCTAATTGGAATAAGAAATTACCTCTCATAGAGATTTCTTATAATAATAGTGATCAATCATCTTTTAGTATGACGTCTTATGAAACATTGTATGGAAGACGAGTGTTGGTCTACATATTATTGGGATGAGATTGGTGAAAATGATCAAATGATTTCCGTTTGTGGTCCCGAAACAGTAGAGAAAATGGTTTATGATGTAAAGTTGATTCGGTAATGAATTAAATAAGCTTATGATCGACAAAAGAGCTATCATGACAAAAAACATAAAGAAGTAATATTTGAAGTTGGTGACACAGTATTCTTGAAGGTGATACCAATGAAATGAATCAAAAGTTTGGAAAACGTGGGAAGTTAAGTCCATGATATATAAGACCATTTAAGATCCTAGAGCGTATTGGAACCGTTGCATATTGATTTGCTTCCCTCAAGTTTTGGCTAAAGTTCTTGATGTATTCCAATGTTGAGAATATATATTGCAGATGACACTCTATCTTGGATTATGAAAAAACTGAGCTTAATCCTAATCTAGTCTCAGAAGAACCCCTAATATGTATTCAAGATAGACGACTGATTAAGCTTTGTAAGTGTTTTATTCCTATGATCAAGGTACAATAGAAGGGTTATAGCCCTAAAGAAACAACTTGGGATTTGATTTTTGAGGACGAAAATACCTTAAAAGTGAAAGATTGTAGTGACCTAGAAAATAAATGTACTTTTATTCTTATTAACCATTTAATTACTATTATTATTCTATTATATTTCTAGAATAATATAATGTATATTATAAATATAATTGGTTCATTCAAAATGGATATGGTTAGAATACAAGCATTTATGACCTCATAAGTTTTCTAATAAAATATGTTAGGTCTATTATGTTGTGTCGTATAAAGCACTATATAAGAGTATGAGACATAAAATTGAGAGTTTTTTTCACTCTTATCAAACCCCAGCCGATTGGGTAAGGAAGAGAGGGTTGAAAAGTCATTTTTTTCTCCATCTGACCAAGAGATAAAGATTTCTTCATATAATATGAAATCGGATTTGGGTTGATTTTAAAATAATTGATGAATTTAAGATTATACATAAGTGTAATTATAAAGTATGCATATTTATTTTATATGTATATATAATTGCATATATGCCATTGATTTTATATATTACTATTATATTCATAGAGATAGTAATAAATAATAGTTATATTACAAAGTATATCTCTCTATTTTAGTCATTGATTATCATTGGTATCAATTCCATTTATTTAAACTAGAATTTTGGACCCGTGCGGTACGCACGGACATTAATACATATACTAAATATGTATTTTTTTAAAAAAAATTACAATCAATAAATAATCAAATGCGAAATCTCTCGCAAAACAAATAATATCTCATACGATATCCCGATCAACTGACAATAAAATAAAAAATAACAATAAAAGCAAACAAAGTCCGAGAGATGAAAAAAATGACTAAACATATCTAATTAGATACAAAGCTCTTTCCACTCTTAGTCACTTGTGCTGTGGAGATAAAATCATGCAAAACTGAGTGAAATTATTATGAATCTCATTTATTCTCAATTCCTTTTATGCATCTTGCGGTGAAGTACCCTTCATCAAAATCAATACATATATTAATATTTACAGTTTCATTCACGAGGCTCCCTGAGCTCGCCTTCTAAAGAGGAAAGCAGATATCTATGGTGCTCTAAGAAAAGAAAATGTAATTACTTAACTTTAACTTATCAGATAATATATATGAATTTAGTGTCGGACAACATTCAGCTTGTACTTTTATCAAGTGTTAGGGAAGACTTGTTTGCATACATATTTGGTCGTGGTTTTTGTACTGCGTCATGCTCGTCTAAAATAAGTTTCTTTTTAAAACTTTTACGATTAGTTACTCTTAATACAACAACATATAGTTGACCATAACTAAAAACAGGTATTTTTAGATAGAGATCTATATTACTTAGAGATTTTCCCTGACTCTTTGATGAAGCACAGCGGAAATAGTTCGCAGCTAAGGCGAAAGATAGAAAAAACTAAAGATAACTAGGTATAAAACCTGAATATTATTGACTGAATAAAATTGATTGATAACTGAACTTAATAACAATGAGAATGACAACTCTTTATATAGAGTTGAACTAATCCTAAACAATTAAGAAATCTAATCCTAAACAACTAAGAAATCTAATAACTTAGGAAAACTGAAAGCAACTAGAAAACAAATAAAAATAAAATAGGAAATATAATCTAAACCAAATTAGGAAATAAAACCTATAACAAGTAGGATTAGGATTTCTTGTCCTATATCAATCTCCTCCACTTAAAGGAAACTCATCCTCGAGTTTTGTTTGTGGTGAAGACTCTTCCGGAGGGAAGTACTCAAAGATATCAGCAACATTGAAAGTAGGAGAGATATGTTCATGATGCTTGGTAATTCAATCTTGTAACCATTGTCTCCAATTTTTTGCAATAGGCAGAAAGGACCAATTTTCTTGTCACGAAACTTGTGATATGTTCCTTTGAACGAAAACCTATCATGAAGATAGTCATCGCCAAATTCTTGCTTTTGAAACTTAATCCATATCTCACTAAAATCTTCATCTTCAACGTAGACATCTTTAAGGACATCAAATCCCACCACTTCAGTATTCATAGTGGCTAATAATAAAGCGCGTCTACTTAATGCATCCGCAACTCTGTTAGATTGACCAAATTTATGCTCGATAGATCCCTCTTGTTGTAGGAATTATCCTATATCAATCTCATTCGCTTGAGAAAAATTCGTCCTCGAGTTTATAAAGTGATTCTTCTGAGAGGAATATACGGAAGGATTCCACCAAGCATACCATAAAACCATACTTTGTCTTCCTCTGTCATACACAAGGAGTATGTTAAATCTAAAAATTAGGTATTGTTGTTTCTCACATAATATGTATACTTGTACGCTTCTGGTCTCTTCCCCATCGATCCCATATTGCCGAACCCTCTTGTCTTCACTCCAACTTTGGCCCAATGAAGTCATATTATGAGAATCTAGCGATTTGATATCAACATGGAGAGTTTTTGGAACCATAGGAATCTGTTGTGGATCTTCACAATTTGACAGACTTTGAGTTAAATCTATCACTTTATAGTTGCAAGAAGACTCCACGACTATTACTTGATGGTCAGATAGAAGATCAGAAGTTGAATCCAGGCTATGAAGATTGGATGTGATTTGGATCTCATCATCTTGACTAGATACTACCTCTTCATATTGTTGATTTGTTTGAGTTTTTGAGCTTTGATAAAGATCTTGAATCTGATTGGATTGTTGGTCGCTATTGGTATTGGATTCTATAATGGAATTTGTAATCCAACCATCTAGCAAATTAGGTCGACTTTGATTGAAGTTAGGTTGACTTTGATTGACAAACCAAGTTTGTTCAACCAATGCAGCTAATATTCTGTTTATTCTTTGAAGTCTTGCCTCTACGCTCTCGAACCTCTTGTCGATGTTGACTTCCATGGTGTTTAATCTCTTGTCAAAATTGATTTCCATGAAATTGAGTCTCTTATCGATGTCGGTGAACCGCTCATCGATTTGTGCAAACTTCCGTTCGTTGTCGGAAGTATTGGAACCACTAAAACCATCTTTAGCCATCGGACAAGGGAAAACCTCGCTCTGATACCAATTGATGAAGCACAGCGGAAATAGTTCGCAGCTAAGGCGAAGATAGTTCGCAGCTAAGGCGAAATATAGAAAAAACTAAAGATAACTAGGTATAAAACCTGAATATTCTTGACTGAATAAAATTGATTGATAACTGAACTTAATAACAATGAGAATGACAACTCTTTATATAGAGTTGAACTAATCCTAAACAATTAAGAAATCTAATCCTAAACAACTAAGAAATCTAGTAACTTAGGAAAACTTAAAGCAACTAGAAAACAAATAAAAATAAAATAGGAAATATAGTCTAAAACAAATTAGGAAATAAAACCTATAACAAGTAGGACTAGGATTCCTTGTCTTACATCACTCTTATTTATGGTCATTGCAAATGATACTGCGATAGCGAACTATCTCCTCTTAAACTTGAATGGTAATCTCGAATCCGACGTCGTCTATGTAAGTCACGGTATCCTCACCTTTCTGCCCAACAGTAAGACCTTAAATCACCTTAACTTCCAAAACTTTTCTTCCTAACCTTGCAAGGATCAACCTTGTACCATTGCATAATCATTCTTAGTGCCGGTATACCAACTTTGAGTTTAAGTTCATTAAGAGGTAAACTCGAGACTTGATACTATTTAAGAATTTTAGAGTGTAGAGATCAGTAAATACATTGATTACCAAGTACCTTGTAATTGTATAAAAGACACCAATGCCTTAAAGGTCCATATGTTACTATTTCAATAAATATATCATTTATATAGTAGTGACAAAAATAATTTATGAGTTACGGTTCCGATGTGGGATAACAATTAGTTGAAATATAACATATAGTAGAAAAATACAATAATATATTTTAAAAGATGAAATAACCTAATAAATTAATTAATATGTGATTTAATATAAAAATGTCTACATCTTGTTTTTTAGAGCTCCACTTGTCAGCATGTGGTTAATTTGCTTTGTTAGATTTCTCCTTTTATTATAATAGAGATATTAGAATATTGATTTTGGGTGTGTATCAATTTTAAAAACTTAAAATTAAATCTAAAAATCTAAAATATTTTAAACTTTTATTAAAACCTATAGCGGTAAGTACTTTTTAATTGTACAAAGGGCATCAATGCCTTAAAAGTTTATGTGAAAACTAATTCAATAAAAATCTCATTTATATAGTAGTGGCGAAAATAATTAGTGAGGTACGCTTCCGATGTGGAATAATAATTAGTCGACATATAACATATAGTAGAAACAAATAAAATAAAATATTTTAAATGACAAAATAACCTAATGAATTAATTAAATACTTATGTGTTAGTATGTAATTTTATATAAAAATACCCAGGTGTTGTTTTTTAGAAAGCCACTTGTTAGCATGTGGTTAATTCGCTATGTTAGATTTCTCCTTTTATTTTAACAGAGATTCAATAAAAATCTCATTTATATAGTCGTGACGAAAATAATTAGTAAGGTACGGTTCCGATGTTTGATAATACTTAGTTAACATATAACATATAGTAGAAAAAAATAAATTAATATATTTTAAATGACAAAATAACCTAATGAATTAATTAATACTTATGTTATATGTATGTAATTTTATATAAAAATACCTATGTGTTGTTTTTTAAGAGCGTCACTTGTCGGCACATGATTAGTTCACTTTGTTAAATTTCTCTTTTTATTATAATAATATATTATAATATTAATTTTGTGTTTTATCAATTTTAAAAAATTAAAACTAAATCCAAAAATTTAAAATATTTTAAAGTTATATTAAAACCTATAGCGGCAAGTAATTTTTAATTGGACAAAACACACTAATACCTTAAAGGTCAATATGAAAACTAATTCAATAAAAATCTCATAATATCATTTATATAGTAGTGGAGAAAATAATCAGTGAGATATGCCTCCAATGTAGGATAACAATTAGTTGAAATATAACATATAGTCGAAACAAATAAAATAATATATTTTAAATGACAAAATAATCTAATGAATTAATTACTACTTATGTGTTAATATGTAATTTGATATAAAAAAAGCCTATGTGTTGTTTTTTTTAGAGTACAACTTGTTATAATGTGGTTAATTCGCTTTATTACGTTTTTCCTTTTATTATAATATTGGTTTTGTTTTGTGTTTGTTATAATATAATATATGTTAATACATAATTTAATATAAAAATGCTAACATATTTTTTCAGAGCACCACTTATTAGCACGTGGTTAATTCGTTTTGTTAGATTTCTCCTTTTATTATAATAGAGATAAAAATAATATAATATTAATTTTAGGTTTGTATCGATTTTAAAAACTTAAAATTTGATTCAAAATCTGAAATATTTTAAACTTTTACTAAAACCTATAGGGCATATACCTTTTAATTGTACAAAGGGCACTAATGTCTTAAAGGTCGATATGAAAACTAATTCAATAAAATTCACATTTATATAGTAGTGGCGAAAATAACTAGTGATTTACGCTTCCGATGTGGGATAACAATTAGTTGAAATATAACATATAGTAGAAAAAAATATATATTTTAAATGTCAAAATAACCAATTTAGTTAATTAAAATTGAAGACTAAAAAAGTAATTTAATAGAAAAGTATGAATTGTTGCATTTTTACGAAGTCACTTATCATCACGTGGTTAATTTACTCAGTTAGGTTTCTCTTTTTATTATAATAGAGATAGAGAACATTCTTATTTATTTTGTTTGTATTGAATTGATTTGATTTTTTAGAATAAATTGATTTAATTTTTGAAATAATATGATGCGATTATAAAATAATTTATTCATTCATATTTTTAATACTAAAAAATTTATAAAACATGTTTGGCTGAACTTCTTCCTTTAAGAATATCGTAAGTAAATTTTAAGTTTATCCAAACATACACTACTTTTATATATATACATATATATATATATTGCCAAAAAAAACCTTATATTATTATTATTATTATATATAATATAAATTTTGGATTAATATGAATTTTAAAAATTTAAATATGAATCCAAAAACTGAAATAATATCAACTCATATTTAACCTCTTGTGGCAAATAACTCTATTTAATTTACAAATAGCGCCAATGCCTTACAGGTTGCTGTGAAAACTAAATGAACGAAAATCTCTTTATATAGTGGTGGAGAAAATAATGAGAGAGGTACATTTCTGATGTGGTATAACAATTAGTGTTAATATAATATATACCTGGAAATTTTCTCTTAAAATAGAAAAAATTGAATATTAGAATTTATGAGAGAATCTGTGAAAAAAGAGTGGAATTTTTTGAGTGAATTACATTTTTCTATTAAAATGTCGAAATATCCAATTTAGTTAGTTAAAATTGAAGAATAAAAATGTGATTTAATAGAAAAATATGACATGTTGCATTACTACGAAACCACTTGTTAGCACGTGGTTAATTTACTTGGTTAAATTTTCCCTTTTATTATAATAGAGATAGAGAAATTTATTATTTATTTTGTTTGTACTGAATTTATTTGGTTTTTAAGATGATATGATTGCGATTATCAAGTAATTTATTTATTCATATTTTTAATTTCATAAAAAAAAATGTATAAAACATATTTGGTTGGACTTGTTCTTTTAAAAAGATAATTAGTGAATTTTAAGTTTAACCAAATTAAAAAAAAAACTTGTATTATTATTATATAATAATATAGATTTTGGATTCATGTCAATTTTAAAAATTTAAAATTGAACCCAAAAATTAAAATAATATAAACTCATATTTAAACTTCTGGTAGCAAGTAGCTCTATTTAATTTTCAAAAAGCAACATGTCTTAAATGTCGACGTGAAAAATAATAGAACGAAAATCTCTTTATATAGTGGTGGAGAAAATAATCAGAGAGTTATATTTCAGATGTGATATAACAATTAGTGTAAATATAATATATAGCTGGAAAAAATATTTTTTCTTAGAATAAGAAAAATTGAACATTAGATTTTATTACAGAATCTATGGAAAAAAATGTGAAATTTTTTTTTTAAAAAAAAAATTAAGAGTCAATTTTTTTTCTCACTTTATATTAAATAGTATTTAGTTTAAGTGCCAAATAAAAAAAATATTAATCCAACAATATTTTTCTATTTTTTTTATTTTTTTAAATTTAATAACCAATTTATAATAAGTGGTTATCTTATTAATTTATAATCTTGTCATTTTATAAGAAGGAATAATTAATTCCCGTAAATATTTTATATGCTAATTATTATTATTTTTTTAACAATAGTTAGTTTAAATGTTTTGTTTTATTTGATTTTTGAGTTTTATTATTTAAATATTGTGAGAATAGATACTAAGGCATGCAAGCCATTAAAAAACATATGAATACATTATTTTAATTCATATAAATTTTATATTGTAAATATTTTAATAGTGATGAACTCAAAGAAAACAACTAATAATAAGAATCAATCATAAAGTGTTGTTAAATTCATTTATGAATTGTAACTAATATGAATAATTTATGGTATTCTAAAATATCAATAATAACATTTATTATTTCCATTGAAATTTACCAATCACGTGCACACATAAAAACTTACAAAAATAAATCAATTATCAAGAACATATATTAAAATTTATTATTTTTATTGAAATTCACAATCATAGAAATTTAAAAAAAAAAAAAAACAATTTCGCATATAAATACTTGTATAAAGAGAATGTTACCATTATCGAGTAGATATTAAATAGACTATGTTTATATAGGTAAGTATATATATATATATAAATATTACTATTATCAATATAAATATTTATCGTTTTAATTATATGAACTTAAATAACAAATAATCAAATATTAATAAAAAAGAATCATTTATTATATATATACAAATTAATAATTTGTTTTTTTATTTTCCAATGTGACATTCTAAAATAGAAATCACACCAACATATAAAAAATTATTATTACTATTTTGAAAATTTTAAATATTTATTATTTTTTATTAAAATTTCAAATTACATATTTTTCTCTATATAAATCAGTTCATATATAAATTAATAAAATTACCTACAACTAATGAAAAAAAAACATGAATAACATGTTTAAATTATATATATATATATATATAAAAGTAGTAACAAAAAAATACGCATGGACCGGAAAGTATATGCAAAGAATCTTTCAAGTATTTTTATTATTGTTAAATGTTCATCACCATCTTAATAAAATTTTTTTAAAAAAAATATTGACTTAATTTGTATTTATAAAAAAATAATATTTTTCCTTCCAAAATTTTACAATTCCAACCACTAATCCACAAAATTTAAAGTAGAAATTAATTTATATATAAAATTAATTATATTTTTTAGTTTATATATAAAAAAATATCAATATATATATATATATTAAAATTTGAGTAATCAAACATAATAGATAAATAATTAGTGAACATAGAATGAAAAAAAAATGTAATAAATACCTAACCTAACCTAATATATAACATGATAATCTAAAAACAATCTGTCATCACTATTTAACTTCCATCTCACTAAATATAATGTATATTTTATTCAATAAATAAAATATCTAACCAATTAATAAATAAAAATATTTAAATTTAAAATAAATTTATATTATGCTACACATTAAAAATATATTTAATATTCTTATTAAGTTGAATATATAATATATTTGAAATATTATTATAATAGAGATAGAGATTTTAAAATAAAAACATTAATGTACAAACACTTTAGAAATAGAGAGCGATTGGATAGTAAGGGTACATAAAGGGGCGAAGCTATGTATGTTTTGGGGTGTTCTATTGAACCCCAAAGATTTAAAAAAAAAAGTTATATATAAATTTTTAAATAATTTTATATTTATAAATTTTAAAAATTAGATATGTTTCATACCCTACAAATAAATATTTATAGATTTAAAAAGTAAAAATAGACTTTTAAATTTGTTAATATTTTTTATTATATGCGATTATATTTTGAACACCCAAAAACTATTTTCTATCTTCGCCACTAGATACATATCTATTTTAATTACATCTTTTCTACGCATATTTATAATAATGTTATTGTCCTTTTATATATATATATATATATATATATATAATACAACCATTAAAATGTCCATTGCCTCACATAATTACCAAAGCAAAATTCATGGCGCGAGAATAATAATATGAAATTAATTGAATGTTTCATTTTTGAGAATAGTTATTTGGTAAGAATCTATAATATCTTAGAATTGTAATCCTTAATATTCTTTAAACTATGAATTAAAATAATTAAATAATAATGACATTTATGATATAGATGTAAAAATTGACCATTCATTTTTATTCTATTAATTTTAAATATAAAATAAATAATTTTATTATTTGCAATTAATTTTTTATTTCAAATTTATAACAATGAAAATATTGACAAATTTATGTAATTATATGAAAGCTATGCATTAAAATACAATTAATAAAAAATAATTTATGTATAAAAATAAAAATAACAATAAAAATAATTAAGTATGTAGTGTTATTGAAATTTGTGGAGATTAATATTCACACCACAAAATATTCAATTGAGTTTCACCCTAAAAAAGTAAAAACATTTATCACTCATCTCATTTCCATGTAAAATGACAAAAAAACTATTCCGTCCAATCAATTTAAATGTTAAAATTGGTATAATAAATACATGCGAGAAAAATGGTCGTGTTTAATAATTGTTTTGTCAAATGACCACAACACTTCAATAGCCAATAATTAATTTAATTAATTCATATGTGAAAATTGTCATTTTATTGAAAATGTCAATGCGTAATCCTTTTAAACTGTCACTTGTCATTGTGTATATTTGGTAAGTAGATTTTTAAGTAGCGATTAGATTTTTTTATTAGTGATTTGATAATTTTACTTTTTTGGAGAAATTTTTTTTATTGGTGATTAAATTTTTAATTAGCGATTTCCAGAACGCTACTTCAAGTAACTTTCCACGAATTGCTAATAAAAAAACTCCTATTTTACCCTTATCAATTTATGAGTATTACTAAAATACCCTTAATAATATTAGAAGCTTATATTCGTACTAAATTAGATTAATTTTAACAAAATTTTTAATTATTGAATATGATTAAAAATCTTTAAATAACTAAATTGTTTAAAAATGAATATTAACACTAAAAAATAAATAAATTACATTATAAGGAAAAAAAATGATATATTGCATTGTTTACGTAATTTTACATTTTACAGCTACTTCAACATCTAGTTGTTATTACCAAACACTCATGCCAAATCGCTACTTCAATATCTAATATAACAGCTAACAACTAATCGCAACTTCAACATCTAACTCAACGTCTAATATAACATCTAGTGCCAAACATACACAATATCTCCTTAATTTACTTGGTTAGTTTTCTCTTTCTCTATTGTAATAGAGATAGATACTTTTAATTTAATTAAAAAAATTATAAAACATGTTTGGTTGAACTTATTCTTTCAAGAAGATAGTAAGTAAATTTTAAATTTAACTAAACATTATATATATATATATTGCCAAAAAATAAAAATAAAAAGAACATTCTATTATTATATATAATAATAATATAATGATATAGATTTTAGATTCATGTTAATTTAAAAATTTTAAAATTGAATCTAAAAATTGGAATAATATAAACTTAACTCTATTTAATTTACAAAGAGCAGCAATGCCTTAAAGGTCGTTGTGAGAACTAATTGAACGAAAATCTCTTTATATAGTGGTGGAAAAACTAATCGATGAGTTATATTTCCGATGTGGTATAAAAATTAGTGCAAATATAAAATTGAATATTAGAATTTATTACATAATCTGTCAAAAAGGTGGGAATTTATTAAAATGTCAAAATAACCAATTTAGTTAATTAAAATTAAAGACTAAAAAAGTAATTTTATAAAAAAATATGATGTGTCGCATTTTTACGAAGCCACTTGTCAACGCGTGGTTAATTGGCTTGGTTAATTGGCTTGGTTAATTTCCTTATTTTATTATAATAGAGATAGAGATAGAGATTATTTTGTATTGAATCAATTCAACTCTTAAGAACGAATTAATTTGATTTTTTATATGTTATGATTACGATTATAAAATAATTTATTTATTCATATTTTTAATTTAATAAAAAAATTATAAAACATGTTTGGTTAAACTTCTTCTTTGAAAAAGATAGTAAGTAAATTTTAATTTTAACCAAACATATACTATTATTTATATATAATTATATATATATATATTGAAAAAAAACTGCTATTATTATTATACTAATATAATGATAATATAGATTTTGGATTCATGTCAATTTTAAAATTTTAAAATTAAATCCAAAAAATGAAATAATATAAACTCATATTTAAACATCTAGTGGCAAGTAGCTCCGTTTAATTTACAAAGAGCACCAATGCCTTCAAGGTCGATGTGAAAACTAACTGAACAAAAATCTATTTATATAGTGGTGGAAAAAATAATCGGTAAGTTATATTTCCAATGTGGTATAACAATTAGTGCAAATATAAAATTGAATATTAGAATTTATTACAGAATCTGTGAAAAAGGTAGGAATTTATTAAAATGTCGAAATAACCAATTTAGTTAATTAAAATTTAAGACTAAAAAAGTAATTTTATAAAAAAATATGATGTGTCGCATTTTTACGAAGCCACTTGTCAACGCGTGGTTAATTGGCTTTGTTAATTTTCTCCTTTTATTATAATAGAGATTCATAATCCTAGACGTACGCGTATTCATGAAATACTATGAATAAGGCGAAAGTTTCAAGTTATCAATATTAATTTATATATATATATATATATATATATCGCTTTAGATGTCTAAGTTGTTATTAGTATGTGTATATTAAATATGTAATAATTATTGGTATGTATAGAAAGAATGAGTTTTAAATAAATATTATAAAGTGAGATTAAAATTATTCAATTTATTCTTAAGTTTAGTTAAAATTATTTGGTGTGAAATTTGTCATTGTTTACATCAAATAATATGGTTTCGAGGTAGAGATTTTTATACTTATTGAGTCTTTTAAAATAGCTTTAAAGTTTTGATTGTTATGTGTGATCTAGAGAGCATGATATCTTTGTTATTTTTTCTAGTACCAAAGCCTTTAGTTTGTTTCATAAGTTGTTAATATGTTAATTTAAAAGAGTATAGACAACATTGTAGTAAGAGAATGATAAGCATTTAGAATTGTTCTAAGTGTCATCCCCCATTTTCAATGTGAGTAGTGGTAAGCATCTAGAATTGCTCAAGGTGCCACATACTTTTAGTAGCTAAAAGCTCTGAAGAATGGATTCTAGAAGTATCAACTAATTTTGTTTGAGCAAATTTTTTTTTTATAGAAAATAATATGTAGGATAGAAAGACTCATGAGTTTTCTTACATGTTTTAGGGAAAGCAACATGACTACAGGCGGTTGACTAACAGGGGTGGTTTTGGCATTCGAATAGGATGTTACCAATTATATTAGACTTGTATTAGCGGACTAAATGATTCATTAGTACTAGTTGTGTTGCTAGATTTTGAGATTTTTATTATATTATTGTGTTGAGATTTCTTATATAGATGAATATTCAGTTTCTCTATAATAATATTTAAGGGTGTTCATGGGTTGGGTTTGGGTCAAACTCGGACCGACCCGTTTGACCCGAAACATGAAAGTGGGATAAAAATACGGAGCGGACCAAACCCTTTAACATTTCGGGTCGGTCTCGGGTCAGGATCAAGGTCGAGTCGGGTCAGACCCATTAATAAAAAAAAAATCATAAATTTTTGAAATACTCATAATGGTATTATTTATCATAATATTGATTAAATAACCCAAAACAACTTGGATAGAGTTAAAAAATATCACATATTTAGTAATATGCACAAAATTTTTAAAAATAAAATAATGAAAATAAACTCTTATCGAGTCGGTCCGGATCGAGTCAAGGTATATGACAAATAAAGCATATATAAAGTCAAAAATGGTTGTCACTTGACTTACAAGTCATCATCCTATATGGCTGTATCTTTCATTCCCCTGATTATCTTATTGACATGACTCCCTGTCCGTTTAAATCCTAACTAGAGAAGTGGAAGATTTCGATCACAAAAAAGACATAGAAAATGAAGTCAATGAGACGATAACAAAAATGTTTAAGCACTTGCCAAAGTTACTTTACTTCAGTCGTGGGATAATAATCGAGGGAATATGAGTAAAAACATGAACAACAACCGTCTTCAACCGTCCTGCTTGAATATAACCCCATTAAATTTTGTCGACGGTGTCGAAACTTAGACACGTTTTCTATTTTATTCCCGTTTTAATTATTTTGTTTTAGAAAAAATAATAAAAATATCAAAATTTCTATCCAAAAAATAAATAGAAAAAAATAGTATTTAGATTGTTTTTTTATTTTTTTTTAGCTATTCTCTTCTATCATACTTGAAACTTTTTTATTTTTAATATTTTTTTAATTAATTTTTTTAATTATAATTTAAAATTTTCGTATTTTGTATTTTTAAAAATTTTAATTTTTTTTTTTTATTATTTAAATTTTCGTATTTAGCTATGCATATGAACATTTCACGCATTTTCTTATACCATATTTTAACACATCCTTCCAAATGCTAAATTATATCTAATGGAAAAAATGCACGGCTTATGCCGCAAGGAATTGTGGTGAAAAAAAAAAAAGTAATAAGAAAAGAAAAAAAAAAAGTGTGTTGTGGTTCACGCGGATGGAGGTGTGTTGGTGAGCCACCCTCGCTGCCAGCTGGCTGTCGGAGAGAGGTCCCCAGATCCCTCGCTGCACGTGACTCACCACCTCCCTTTCCTCCCCTCTCTCACACAACTGAAGAAAGAGAGAGAAAGAGAAAGCCCATCGCTTTCTAATCCATTATCTTTCTCCTCTCTCTCTCACATCTCTCTCTCTATCATTTATCATTTCCATCATCTCTATACACAACAACATATAATAACTGTTCGGTACATATCTGAATATTCTCACATTTGGGCTCGTGCTTTTTAATTCCATTTTTCGTTTCCATCTATTCTCTCACGTCATTTATTCAATTGCTTTTCTCTTGCTGCGACTGGAGAGCCTGGGCTGGTTTGAATATGAGGAATAGCTGAGATTCAAATGCTATTGTTTGCTGATTCAAATGCTCGGATCTGCTGGCGGTAAACCTTTCTCTACTTTCGATCGGTTGTCATTCGATCTCTTCTGTCTTTTCTCTAGGCTGTTTGATTGGTGTAAGCTCTTGAATGATGATTGGTTTTAAGTTCGAGTCTTGTATGTACTCCTTAGCCGAGTTTTGAAATCTAGTGGTGGGTGAGGTATGAAGTGAAATTCGAGAATGTGTGGGTGATTTTCGTGTGGCGAGTTTGTGAGATGTATGATTAGGTTTTTCCTTTTGTTCAAAGCTCTCGTGTTTGAAGATCCTTATGCGATCCAAATCTAATTACTTTGATTATTAGTTGATTGTCTCTGTAGTCTAGTTTACTAGTTTTTTATCTGATCGCAAAAGATGTTGTTAGAGTAATCCATTTCGAGATTTAGGTCATTCGGTTGAGACGTCATTTGAAATTTTGGAGTCATATTAAGATAGTAATCAATGTAGGACGTGCTGGCTTGGATCTTCGGAGTTATTGTTGATGTATGAGGTTGCTCCTCATGGAAGGCCAAATATTTTACTTTGTTGATTTCTTTTGGTGCCTTATTATTTGGTTGAATGCACAGAATGGATTGAAGGCAGATTAGTGACATTTTTTGTGCATTGCTCTGCATGCTAAGAATTGAAGTTGGTTTATTTCCATAAGTTCTCTGACATACTAACGTTGACTGATCTGGAGTTGAGTAGAATATTAGTAAAAAGAGAATAATATTAAAGAGTATACATATGTTCTTTGTTGATCTCCCACTGCATAGATAATTCTGTACAATGGCATTTGGAGTAACAAGGGATGCATGATTCTTGTTTTTGTGGTTATGACTTCACTCGCTGGAGCGATGAAAAACCATCATGCCTCAGGTTTTGGTTTTTTCCTTTTTTTTTTTATTGGCGCCATAGATCTACTGATGAAGTTATTATGGTTTAAGACTTAGAAAGACTTTAGGAATAGTATGTACGCCAAGGTAGTAACAGGTGCTAGGTGAAGTCAGGCGGTGACGTAGAGCCAAATGTTTAGGTGGTCACACATGGTATTAGTTTTGGATTAGAGGGGGTCAATTATGTGTTCAAAGTTTTAAATAGGCAGAAACTTTTATATAATAAACTTTTTAAATTATATTAGCACAAAAAATTGCTTACAAGAAAAACAAATGGTAATATTAACCTACTACTGATCACATATATTTTTTTATTAACAAATGGTAACAAATGTAATTGTAAAAATAAAATCTATATAATCTTTAATTTCTGTACTAACATTTTTTAGCATTAGCCTAGACACTTCAGTTGTTCACCTAGGTGCCATAATAGCTCATGGTTTAGGTGTGCACAGATGCCCTAGGCACTTTAAATGTTCACTTAGACAGTCAAATGCCTAGAAGAGCGATGCGTAGCTAGTGAGTTAGGTGATTGCATACTGTCTAGCTTAGACCTGGATGAATTTTTCAAACAGAGATTTACAAAGAACTTTTGATCTATTTTGCAATCCCTATTTCAGATTTACTGGGGCTTTGATGGAAAGGACTCAAACTATGATGCATGATAGAGGCCATCTTGAAGAGAGGGATGAAGAGTGAGGCTTCCGATGTTCTGAACAGTAGGTCAAAGTTATTATATCCTTAGCTCATTATTAAAGGAAAACACTACGTAAAGACTTCCATGTTGAAGTTTCTTTATCCCTGACAACATTCAATGAAGTGTTCAATTTTGCATCTTACTGTCCTTGGCTTTGTAATGTTTGTTTCTTTCTGTTTTCATAGAATCAGTCTTTTTTCCTTGTATATCACAGTTTAGTAGAAACTGTGTTGTCATGTACATACTGGTTGCTGTTATATGTGTATTGGTTTTAGAGAAATAGACTCTTTAATTATTTCTGTTTCATCTTTTCTTTACTAGTTTATTATTTTATTTTTATTATAAATTTTAAAGAGAACTTTCTACAGGGTAGTGTGGAGACATTTTGTAGTGCATACTTTTAAATCCAACTGTATTGTGCAACATTCTGCCACATCTTGTTCTATTTTTGGAACGGCGTCTTGCTGTTGTGTAGGTGTTTGACGTCTTATAAAACTATGTTCACCATTATTCTGAGCTCATGTTCTTACCGTAGTCTTTCTGCAATGGCAGGTCGGGAGGCCTCCAGCTTAAAGAAGTCACAACGCTAGAAGTCTGTAATCCAGTTTTCAGGTGTCTAAAATTTATTTCTAGGTTGAAAGAGTCATTTATGGGTTAAAAGTAGTGGCGAAATGGTTTTATATTTTATATATCTAAGGACATGGAGGAATCACGAGAAGATGCTGGAACTGTGGAGCATGGACCTCCTGGTGCTACGTGGTGGACTCAAGATTTTATAAACAATTTTGGATCAGTTTCTTTACATTCCGCAGAAGAGCCTTCAAGTAACAAAGAATCGCCAAGAAATTCTGAGCAAGATGGGTTGTCAACTCAGACAGCTTCACAAATTCTTTGGACCACTGGAATGCTTTCTGACCCCATTCCAAATGGTTTCTATTGTATTATTCCGGTGAGATTTATTTTTATCTGTGAAACTTGTTTATCTTTTGCATTTGGATTCAGTTATTTCTTAGCTACTTTGTAATGTGAGAATTTGTGGAGATATGTGCTACACTAGCTATATAAAGGATGAGATAAAAAGTTAATCTTGCACTACCTAGAGCTGAAATCTTCGTAATCCTTGTGAAATGATTGGCTACAGAAATTTGATTCTCAGTTGAAGTGCTTCTCTGATGGAGTGTGTTTGAACCAAGTATTTGAGCATGTAGTGTTTCTCTGCTTTGCTTGTTTGGTATAGAATAGTGCTCTACTTTTATGTAAAATTATATTGAGCATTTCTAAGTGTTTCTTTCCGTTGTTATACCAACTTACTGAAATGACTGAACTAGGCTCAAACTTTTCAACTTTATATCAAGATTTGGTGCAATAATGTGTTTACATTTTAACTAGTGAAATACATTTTAACTAGTGAGATTTCACCAAATCCATTTCACAACTTAATGTGGGGAAGACAGTGCACATTTCTAATTTACAGAATAATTGTTAAACGGTTTAGGATATTGAAAATTTGGGCAGTGATCTTAGTTATTTAGTTAGGATAGAATGAATCGGAATGAAATCATTTTACAAATGCAGTTGAGAGCTCATTTGGCTTCAAAAACTTTTGATTTACGTTTTGGCTATGGTAAGACAATCCATAGTTTTGTTAGTAGTTCGGAAAGGAGTCCTTGCTCCGCATGATCTATTAATTAATTTCATTCTTAGAAAAGAAGTTTCTGATACTTGGATGACCTGGTCAATGCTGTGTGAGTTCTTTTGTTTGGTTTTACTTCATTTTATGATGGAGCCTGTAGCATACCAATCTATCTCCAGTCTTGAAAAGGATAGAAGACATGTAACCATCTCTTGCTGATATTGAAGTGAGTACTAAGCTGATTATGAGCAAAAAATACATGATCAAATTGAATGTATTTTTTCAATATGCTGTACATTATAAATTGTTCTTAAGTTGAATTATGATCTTTCGAAAGATCACTCTATTCAGCTGGGGCTAAGATGATAGAAATATGCAGAATTATCCCAATCTTTTTTCCTTCCTTAGATAACAAGTATGAATATTTAAGATGCTTTTCTAATACCTGTTGCCTTGAGTAATAAAAAAAGAAAAGAAAGGAAAAGAAATCAGACTCTACATATATTTGTATATTTTCTCTATTTGAGCAATATGTGTTTCACTGTTTCATGGAAATGTAGATATGCATCAGTGATCTATTTTGATATGTTATCATTTGATCGCCATCTAGTGAACTTTGTTTCTAAGTCTTTGGTTCTTGTATTCTTCCTTGTACACAATAAGAAAATTGCCTGTTTATGTCTGTCAGATTGTGTATTCTTCCATCTGATCATCATCTTTGTAAGGGGAGTAATTTCTCTTGATATATATATTTCGTTTTAACCTTTACTGATTTTTTCCCTTGAAAATGTTTAGTGTCATGAGTTGCTTCATGTAATTTTTTATTCAACTTAGTCAATGTGAAACTGTATACAGGATAAAAGGCTGAAGGAGCTATATGATGAAATTCCTACTTTGGAGGAGCTTCGTGCGCTAGGGGTAGAGGGTTTCAAAGCAGACATCATTCTTGTAGATGCTGAGAAAGATAAGAAGTTATCTATGTTAAAGCAGTTGATAGTGGCATTGGTCAAAGGATTGAGCGCAAATCCCGCAGCCATGATAAAAAAGATTGCTGGATTGGTAAAATAGAATATAAATTTATTTTTGCATATCTTTTTGGCTTAAAAACTTCTCGCTCTTGCATTGCCTAACTATGCGCACCTGGACTTGATTCTTGCATCATTCTGGTAACTTAGTCCATTTGATTTAATAAGTGTACTGAAATTCGTATATAAGTAGAGATAGCTCTATTATATAAATATACATTTATATAATAAGCATATATACACTGATACACCATTCTAGGCAACCTATTATAGACCCCCTAAGTAGAAAAATATTCTGGTATTTTGTTAAGATTATTATCTCCTTGAATCAAGGAAGTAAGTTAACTAATAACTTCTAACATCAATCAACTAAACTATTGGGTTTTGATGACATATAGATTAGAAAAGATTCACTCACAAATAAGTGAACAATAAATCATTTATTAATCAGTTGTAACTACTAACACATACTAACACAACCCCCTCAAGTTGGGCTATTGATGTCAATTAGGCCAAGCTTGGAAATCAAAATTCAAATTGTGTTCCTGTAAGCGCTTTTGTAAACATATCTTCTGTGTAGTCTGTAGTAGGAATGTGCTGTAGTTCCATTGACTTATTTTCAAGTTTGTTGATAAAATGTTGATCAACTTTAACATGTTCTGCCTTGTCCTGATGTATTGGATCTTTTGTCATTCAAATGGCTGATTGGCTGTTACAAAACAATGTAATTGGCCTTTTAACTCTACTCCCACCTCTTTTCTTAGCTTCCTTCACCATAAGCCTCAGAAACTATATGTATAACTGATTTTGACTCAGATTCTGCATTGCTTATTGCTATAATCAATTGCATTTTGTTTCTCTAGCTTGCCGAAATTCCCAAATGAATGGACCATTCCTCGATGTTGATCTTCAGTCTATGGGCAATCTTGCTTAATCTATGCAAGTAAATGTACTGATATTTCTGCCGGACGGTATTCTTGACGGAAAAAAAAAACAACAATCTTTTTCTGGTGCCAACTTAAGGTGCTTTAAGATTTTATGTCCACCATTCATTTTTCCCTATGGTCATTCATGAAGTAACTGTTATGACCCCATTATCAAATATTATTAGAGGAAATAGGTAGCTGACCAAGCTATTAGGAATGCAAGTAAGGGAGAGGAGATTAGATAATTGGGGCTATTGTGCCAGATGGTGGAGTAAGTGTGGCTGAGTAGAAAGTTTGCTTGTGAGTCTATCAGGTGAGGTGAGTGTGGTATGGTGTGTTTTCGCAGTTTGTATAAGGTGGTTGGGCTTGAAAAAATAAATAATCTAATGTTAATAGTAGTAGGCATGATTGAAATTGTCAGGAATTAGAGGAGCCTAGGGCAGGAGAGGGATGATTTTCTAATATCTTCATTAGCTTGTATCACTACTCGCAATGCAAGCAAACATTCTTATTGTTTTGTTTCTATTTACTAATAAAATATTCTAGTGAACGAGGTAGATTGATAAGTAGTTTTAACAGCTTGCAACAGAAAATTCTCAAGGATTTAAAGCTTTCTAGGGAAGAGTGTTGTCTGGAGCATGAAGCTCAACAAAGCTTCAAGCATGGAGTAATCTCAGTCGGAGTTTAGAGAAGTGACTAGACAATCTATTATTGGTGGAAGTGGTCGGATAGAGTCTCAAAAATCCATTGAAAAATCTGAAGGGAAAACATCCAAAAGAGAGGACGATGCACTATTGTGACAATAGTTCTGTCAAGGATAGGAGTCAATTTTCAATAGCATCATGGTTGTTTAGATCGTCCAGAAGAGAAAAATATTGATGAAATATTAAAAACAAGATGCAATGCACAAGAGTAGAGATTGAAGGCTTATTCTGTTCCAGGGATTAGAAAAGGAGTGAATATTTTTGTGTACCCTTGACGGTAATGAGAGATGTCTTTGATGGTGGAGGAGTTTTGATTGGCGAGATCAAAGCAAATATAACCAGATTTGCCAGAAATGAAAGAGTAAATATTGGAATTGGAACTGAGAAGATGAAACTTTTAGTGATAAGAAAGGACCCGTTTCTAGATTATCAGGTCAGTCGCAGTATGAAATGGGGTAGATTCATTTGTGACAGTTTTATGATAGTATGGCTTATTTTTATTAAAAAATCACATCCATACTGCAAAGAAATTTCTATAGGCTTGGAAGATAACATTTGTTACCCTTTTTGTGGCTCAATAACTGGTAAAGTGCTTCTAACAGCTTTAGGGAGTTCTAAAATTAAATCCATTTTCTGAAAATCAGTTTTGAAACACTTAAACAGTCTTGAAATTCAAGACTTTAGATGGTAATCTACTATTTTTTTTCTTCTTAAAAAGATAGTAAGATAGTATTTTATTGATTAAATTAGCTGCAGTTAATACCTACCTCCAATAAGTTTATTTTTCCTTTCAGATATTCCATTTTGCCGAGGAGTGTCAACATGAGTGCTTTGGTGAATGACACCTTTACTGATTAAGATTTCCTTTAAAACAGCGTTGAATTATTCTCTCCCAGAATTCTATTTTGAAATTGATTCTCAGTTATGTTGTAAAAATCGATAAAAACTTTGGCCATCTTAGATTTTTCCTTTAAATGAAAGACCTAGCCATGTTGTTGGGTGTCAACGTGTGTGAGTGCTTTGGTGAATGAAACCTTACTAGTTAAGTAAGACAAAGTTGAATATTCTTCCCCGATATCTGAGTTTGAGTTTGAAAATTGATTTTCTGTCATGTTGTAATAATCTATTAGAACTTTGGTTGCCTCAGATTTTTCTGTCCAATGAAAGACACAGTGAGCCATGTGTTATCATCAATGAATATAACAAACTATTTAGTCCTAGTGACTTTTGTGACATTTGAGTGGGCCAAAGCATTGCTGTGGATTAGTGAAAACTTTTGGAAAAAGTGATAGTTCTGAGAAGAATAGACATTTTGAGTGGGTTTTCACATTTTACATATATCACATTGAATTGAAATGGGTCTGTTAGAGATATTATGTTTTTATTGGAAATTTCCTTAAATTCTAAGTAATACTCTGGTACACTCAAATGTCTCGTCTGGCGTACGTGGGAAGCTCTGTTTCGGGTAGGAACAGTCGAGCTCAGTCTTTAGCAACTTTGTATTCATTGACTAATTTCCTATTCACGTGACTTCCTATCCTACGTGAATTTTTATTCATGCGACTTCCTATCCTATGTGAATTTTTATTGATCTCATCTTTTCTTATTTTATGTATTGTTTAATTATTATTATTATTTTTATGTAAGTTAAAGATTTTAAATAAGACATATACATGAAAAGACTTATTCTTTCTATAAAGTTTTTTTTCTCTTTTCCAAATATTTTTAATATAACAAATATTATTTCTATAAAAGCAACTGTTCCAACCTAATCTCAGAAGTTCTTTTCTGCCTAATTCACAATTCATTTTTCAAGTAATTACCTATTCCTTATTTTTTCTACATAAGTTTATGGTTTTCAAGTTATTAAGAACTTAATGTTTATATGTAAGTTTTTATGAATATGATATTTTAATTAATTTGTTGTTTTTATTACTTTTTAGTATGTTTCTTTATCTATTTCTTCTAGAATGTTCTGTGTTAAAAGAACGTGTATTGGGCTTTGCACCTTGCCCCTAAAGCCCAGCACCCCTTTGTGCCTCAGTGTGCCTAGGGTTTTTTAAAACTATGGGTCAACCAGGATATTCCATATTGTTCTCAGAAGCATATATAGTTTTACTAACTATGGGTCAACCAGGATATTCCATATTGTTCTCAGAAGCATATATAGTTTTACTAAGTAAATATATACTAGTATAAGAAATTTGTGTCTATATTTATATACACGCATGCGCACATATATAGGTACAATTGCTCTGTTAAAGACTCCTACATGGATGAATATTTTGATACCTTATTGTGATTATTGTCTACTTGAATGAAGGAAATAATTTAGCTAATAGTTTCTACTATCAATCAGCTGAACAATAGCAATTTGATAAAATGTATTGGGAAAGAATCACTCATAAATCAATTCACAAAAGTTAATCGGTTGATACTAAAAACAAAAATGAAATGATTAAAAACTGATACGTACTGATAACTAATCTAATCAAAAGCTTATCAAAAGAGTTGAGTAAGGAGTACAGTTATATTCATTGTTATTATGCCTGCAATTTTAAATTTCTGAGGTTGTATTATACTCTCATTTTTATTTATTTTCTATCATATTTGATGTCAAACAATCTCATTGTTTATTGGTGAAGTGATCAAGTTGATATAATTCCTGACAAAAAAATGCTGCTGCTGCAGCATTAAAGGATGATAAAATGCCTAGAGAAAAGAAAAACATGTCAAGGAAGAAAACCGTTGTACAGAAAAACCAAAAGTTATATGCATACGTGTTGAAATTCTTCTCTTTTGTTGTCCTGTTTTGTAATGTTGCTTTTCAGTGGGATTAACTTTCCTACATTCATCGTTCTCATCTCTATATTATCTTTTAATTTTGTCTGTGTATTCTTTGGCTGTGGTTTTGATGTTTCCTGCACAGGTATCTGATTTTTACAAACGATCAAATGTGGATAGTCCAGCAAAAGCTGCACTAGAGGATTCTTCTCACATGTTTGATTCTCGAGGTGTCCAACTACTAGGGCAAATAAGACATGGTTCATGTCGTCCCCGAGCTATCATGTTTAAAGTCTTAGCAGATACTGTGGGTTTAGAAAGCAGGCTTGTGGTGGTAAGGTTTATCTTTATTATTTTTACTGAATCTTTTTGTGTTTATCTTATCATTAGAGATTCCAGGAAGAAAATAGTCATTCCTAGACAATATTGCTTACAATGATGTCTAATTGTTAAAATTTCCCGACTTCTTCAACTACATTTATCACCAGGGGTTGCCGAGTGATGGGACTATTGAGTGTGTAGACTCCTACAAACACATGTCTGTAATGGTTGTTTATAATTCTGTGGAAATGCTGGTCGATCTTATGCGGTTCCCAGGACAGCTTATACCATGCTCAACCAAGGCAATTTTTATGACTCACATCTCGGCTGCAGGAGAGAGTGACTCTGCAGAAAATGATTCTTGTGATTCA
Source organism: Cardiospermum halicacabum (assembly GCA_031304145.1). NCBI lineage: Eukaryota > Viridiplantae > Streptophyta > Magnoliopsida > Sapindales > Sapindaceae > Cardiospermum > Cardiospermum halicacabum. The sequence goes on along the minus strand of CM062390.1, from coordinate 608,579 downwards.
CCACTTGAGCCAAACAGTCCTTTATATGGGTTTCCTGAAAGAGGGGATCCTGACAGGTCAGTAGATGGTCTCATTCATGTGTTGAAAGTAATGCATGTTAATTTTGCCTATTAAAGCTGTATGTGATGAACAGTGCTGAAAAAGATGATAATCTTCAGTTCCATCGGAAATCGGAAGTTTCCTCAAATGTACCAGGTCCATCATTACGGAGTATGATGTTTAGACACACTGCCTCTCTTGATAGGAAGTTGAGGTACCTGTTCTTTCTATAGCTTGCTACAACTTTACTTATTTTGGTATTGAATAAATTGTTCTATTTTTTTTGCAGCGAAATGTTATTAACCTTTTTTTTTTTTAGAATTTAATTTAACCCTCTTTACTCATTTAATTTTTCTTTGCTGCTTTCTTAGTTTATCACATAGTGAACCTAACATTGCAACTACATTTTGGCGACGAAGCCGGAGAAAGGTCATTGCGGAACAGCGGACTGCCAGTTCAAGGTGAATATATTTCTCATTTGATACTTGTACAGTAATTAAATCTTGTTAACTGTTTTGACCTTGAACTTGATATAATTCATGATTCCTCCACCTTTGCTGGTTTATTGGGTACATTCCAATTACTGTAGAAGTCTTTTTGCTAGTAATCACGCAAATAACTCATTTATACTGTATTATCTTAATAGTAATGCTAGACAACCCATTTTATTAAACCCAAATTATGACCAATATGACTTACCATGCAATGTGTCAACCATGGTTGGAAAATACGGTACCGTACAGGCGTTTATACGGAAATAGGCTCATTCTTAATCTAATAGCGTACAGTATGTCTGTATCCGAGGCATAACCCGTATATTGTGTATGGTTTGACTTTATATCTGTATAAACGGATATGATTTACGAAATAATTATAAAAATATATGTTTCAATACAAACCTAGTGATGCTCCAGATATATTAGGATGATGAGGGCTCTCTCCATGAATTAAAATTTCTCTCAGGATTAGTGACGTGTACAAATTCAAAATGATATGGTGATCTAAAAAGTAATTGAAAAAAATGAGAACGACTCACACCTAATAAAAAATATTCACAATTCAACATCAACTTTGGATCTATAATTTCACTTATGATATAACTAACCCTGTTCCTCCTAGCTTAGATAATTACCTTTTCGAGTTTTATAACATTGTTACTGTATTTTGTTTTCTTTTAAAATATACTTTAGTTGATTTTACTTTATTTTCTAAGTGAAATTACTATTACAACTGGTTATTATAAGTTAATAATTTTCAATGTATTATATTAAAAAATAATTTCTAACTTTTTTTTATTGATTATAATTGTACATCCATATTTTCCGTATCATACGACTGGACTGTATTACTAATGCATAGCCATATAGTTTTCTAAACCGTCTAATCCAACTTTGGTATCACCCTCACAAAATACATGGATAGATGGATAATTAATAAAATTTTGATCATCACGTGCCACATGACATTAGGTTATGATTTTGAGTTATAAATTTGGGTTAAATAACATTATTCTTATCTTAATTATAATTTTTAGTATTTATGATTTATCTGCATAGTTGTTAGCTAAATAAAGTCGGGAGTTATCTCCTTTAGGAGATAAGGATGGAAGTTAGGATGGTAATGAGAAGCTAAGTTTATCATTATCGTGATGTATTGAGATACCCGTATATTTGATAAAATATTTAGAGGGCGTTTCAGACCACCCTATCACTATTTAAGCATTTGAATCGTTGTAACAAATTGTATTAGGTATGATACAGGTTCAAACAATTTTAATCCAATAATATGGAAAATTTTTTTAAAAAAGCAAATCTATAAGAAAGAACAAATTAAAAGGATTTATCTGTGAAACAAGTCATACATGCTTGCAGCATTCAAAATATATCTTGCATTTCAAACCATGGAGAACCATTATCAAAGAATAGTCATATAATTGTCAAACTGAAAGAATATTTACAAGAAGCCAAGAATCAATATTGACTAACCTTTTTATATATCTTTGCCAAATACTTTTTTTAATACTGAAATGTGTATTCTACATGCACTAATATTTATGTTACAGGAGAATTAGGAGAATTTTGATATAGAGAAAGAATAAAATCTCTAACTCTTCACTAAAAAGAGATACTATCAATATCCTTTTAGAATTCGAAGGAAATGAAAACTCTTCGAGTACTTAACTAATAACCATTTATTAATTATTGAAACTTCATTACCAAAAACCTAATAAATGTAATGGAAGATAAAAAGGTAGAATATATTAACTAGCACCTCGTCAAGCTGGGTTGTATATATTTAACAAACCCAGCGTGGATATGCAATTAGAGCTGAACCTTGTGCCTCTATATGTGGGCACGGAAAGAGGTGTCTAGGAGGTTGCGACTGGATAAAGGGACAGAGTGGGCTACCTAGAGTGGAGCCGCCGTTGACATGGAAAGAGCTACTTAAGAGAGTCGCAACTTGGCCAAAAGTGCCGAGTAAGCTGCTTAGAGTGAAAGCTATTGTGGACATGTGAAGGGCGGACTAATGTTATGATCCAAGTGCAAGGTTTTGAGATTTGGGATCCCACATCGACTAAATATAAGGTTGGTGTGGGGTTTATTAGGACTATGGGCTCTCTTCCCTCCCCATAAGCTGGCTTTTGAGGGGTGATTCTCCTGAGATTCTTATCAAAAGTTCTTATCAAAAGGGTATAATATAAGTATTACTCACTGGATGAATTATTTGATTGGTAAGACGAAGAGATATTTCGTGTCCATGGATGCTATGTTTATTGGATAATCTACCTTTTTAAACAGCATATCAAATAATTGGTTCTTTCAAGACAACTATTACCCGTTTTAGAAAATGCCATAGATCTGGTCAATCTTACAGAGTGCTGAGAAACCTCTGACTGTTGAACAGAGACATGGAGAGGAGAATATTAGACCTGAACATGGTCAGACTCGCCTAGAAGAAACAAAAAATGAAGACATTGCTCATGAAATTCCTAAACTATTAGTCAGAGTGGATGCAAGGAAGAGATTGAGAAATAGGGAAGATGAAGGTTGTTAGAATACTGTTGAATATATTGAAGCAGTGGAAGAAGTCCTGAATCAAAAAATTCATATGGAGAAAGTTGGATGATACATGGCTATATATTTCTCTATCTCTTCGAAATGAGTTAGAACTTGTAGAAGTATGCAATAGGAAATTACTTCTACTGGAAAATTAAGAGCAAGTTTTAGAGCCTTTTTCTACCAAGCTGGTAGAGATAAAAATTCCAAAAAATATCAATGAAGCCCTAAAGGATAGATGGAGAAGAGTCATAGAGAAAGAACTTACCGCATTACACTTACCGGAACCTAGGATCTTACTTACACTTAATGGGATTAAAATAGGTGTTTGTGGTCAAATATCATGTTGATGGAAGAGAGGTTAGTGGCAAAATGGTTCATGTAATCTTATGGTATTGATTACAATTAAACATTTGCTCCAGTGGCAAAGTTAAATGTTATTAGTTTTCTAATATCACTAGCTGCAAACATGGATTGGGAATATCTACCAATTAGATGAGAAAAACACTATCTTAAATGGAGAGCTGGAGGAAAAAGTCTATATGGATGTTACTATTGGTCTCTAAAACAGAAAGGTGCAAGTTTTGTAGACACAAGAAGTCTTTTTTCGGATTAAAATAATAGCATAGACATAGAGCAGGTTGTTAGTTTACTAACACAGTTTTAAAGTTAGGATACCACCAGTGTAAGTTTGATCATAATCTATTTGTAAAAATCCTAAAGAATGGTAGAAGGGTCATTTTAAGTGCATATCTCGATGATATACTACTTATAGGGGATGTTGAGGATGAAATCCAACTAGTTAAGGATTGCTTAGCAAAGATCTTTGAGATAGATCTTGAGAAGGTCAGATACTTGCATCTTGGAGTGGAAGTAGGAAGAACAAAAGGAGGAATTATGGTAACTCAGAGGGAATGTACACTTGATACTAACTATGAGCATAGAATCCGTGTAACTCCTAATCGACAGTCAATTTGCAATTTTTATGACCCTCCTATCCGGCACGATCAAACTAAACATGTGGAGAGTCACATGCACTTTGTCATGGGAAGAATTAAGTCTGAGAAGTTGAAGTTTTTATTCATTACTTCTTGTAATTCGACAGCTGATGTTTTTACAGAGGCACTCTAAAGGTAGAGTTTTGAAATGTTGAGAAGTAAGCTGGGTCTTATCAAAATATATGACCAACTTGATGTGGATGTTGCTGTATTAATTACAGTTGTTAGTAGGTGGATGAGTAATTAGTAATTATTAGGAAGATCGTTGGTAATTGTTGATTAGTGTTGTTAATTAAATATCATTAGAGTTTGTGTATATATATATATATATATATATATATATATAATTTGTATTTTCTCAGCAGCAAGTAAGAAGTAGGTAGAAAATTGATTTCAATAAATCTTTTAAAATACACTGCATTGTTATCTTTATCCTAAATTGCATTCTTATATTAGATCCTTTGATCTTGTATACTAATTCTTGGATGTCAATGAATCCGATATCTAGATGCGTACTGATATCCAACATCCTATAGCCAAGAAGTCCACACCACATAGGTGCCTTGTATACTCTTTTATCTGATGGGTTATTCCCTTGTCAATGTTATTATTTCTTGACAGGTAGCTACTATCACTTTAGTAAGTCTTTGTTTAACTTACGAAATTGGATTAGAATATGCCAGAGGAGTTGTGGTTTTATACGCACTCATTTAAATTTTAAAACATTTTTGACATTCAATCCATTAAGTCTTTTGGATGTAAATACAAATACCACCTTAGACTTAAATGTTTATCCGACTTGGGTTTCTTCTGTTCTGAGCACGTGATGTTGCAATACTCTCTAATTGGTAGTTATATTGAACATTTAGCAAGTAACATGTACTCTACTGTAATTTGGTTTGACCATGAGTTTGGTTGATCTAATTAAAGATATCTCAACCTGGCAACTTCTGAATAGCAAGTGTTCTATGAATACTCGGTCCCATCTTTTAGAGAGTGAAAAGTTATTGTTGCTCTTAGTTTTCTATTGTCTTTACTAAACAACACCGTGATTTTGGATTTACCATTTTGGTTTACTTTATTTATTTATTTTTTCTATTTTTATTTAGTTATTTATTTATAGTTTAAAGTTCTCATTTATGATTCTATTTATTTATGTAAAGGAATGGTGTAGAGTTTTCATTTTATTCATCATACTTCTGATGAATAAGCTTTGTTATTGTAACATCATCCTAGTATTTGTAAATTTTCGTATGGAGGGTATCTGTTATTACTCCTACAAGTTTTATATAGTTATTCCATATAATTGGTTTCAGTTTGAAATTGGGCTCAATAATTTTTTAGTAGTATTGTGGGCTTCAAATAAAATTTCTTGTCCTGTTTAGTGATTGCTTTCTTACTTTATAGTCCAGAGCATCCTTCCCTTAGAGCACGTGGACGGTCAATGCTAAGTGGAGACAAAAATTCAGTTGGAGATTACACTGATGATGTCACCTCATCCAGGTTTCCACATTCATCCTATGATCTTGCTACTAGAATATAGTAAAGAGAAGTGTTTACAATTTTTGTATGTTTTATTTTATTTTTTTAAATAAAACCCTTTTATTAAAGTTTCATGATTTAAATATTGAAAATTGAAACAATGAGATATTTATCTGTCAACTATCCACCTGTTTTCTTCCAATGATTTGGTGAACACTATTGTAAAAAGAGCGCCTAGGCTAGGTTCTAGACATCTAGGCATGCTTGCACGCTAGGCTGCAGAGTTTTTTTTTATTTTTATTTTTTATTTTTTTATTTTTTAAATTTATTTATTGGTGATGAAAATGTTGTAAAAAAATTTTGCTTTATTGTGTAAATTTTCTAACTATAAAGTTTCTCTTCTTTAAAATCATATTTTCAGTTATGATGTGTTTATTGTTATGTTGTGAGTTATGATATAACTTAGTTATTATGTTTGAGATCGTATTTTTCTGATACTAATGTTACTGGTTGTTGTGTTAGTGGACCATGACTCTTCCAACACCTTCTGACTGGTTCCATGAATACTTCCTCTTCCAAGTCATAGTTGGGGAACACATTTTTGACATCTGACTGATGCAATTTTGTATTTGTAGCCACAGAAAGTGGAATATAGATAACTGTTCAGTTTGGCTACAGGACTGAGTATCTATTTAGCTATCAACTTATTTTCCCTATAGCTACAAGCCTCATATTATATCCATCTATTTTCCCATCTGGTCCTCATTTAACAGTCCATTTACGCCCCACAGTTGTTACTCACTCAGTAGTGTTTTGATTCCCTAGTAAGATTTTTCCTGAAGTGCTTGTAGTTCATCTTCCACTGCCCGATTCCATTTAGGATTCTGTAGTGCCTCATTGATGTTTCTGGGTGTTTGAATCTCCAACCTCTCCACTAGGGTTCTATGTTTACTGTTGAGATGTGAATATGAGAGATAATCAGATGTAGGATATGTATTTCTTAACTGTCTAAATCCTTTATGAAGATCAATAGGAATAGAGAAGTTATCTTCTGCAGCTGTATTATGTTGACTTAGTTCCAGGATTCATGTAGGAAATGACTCTGTTTCAATCTGAATGCTGGGACTTTTTAGAGAAGGACCAGTTTCCAAATTATTGGTTAATGACGTGGCCTATTTGTGTATACAGGACATAACAAAATAGGAAACTGATTGTATAAAACAATAAGTTGATATTGTAAGTAAATTCTATCAATGGTTGAAATCTTGCTCTTCCTACACCACATATGAGATTCTTAGTATTTAAGCTCGCTGATCTTTTGATTTGTGTAGTTGTGTATGTTATTCATTCTGATTCTTCTGCATTGTTAATGTTGCTACATCTGATTTTTGCTGGTAGATGAGTCAGTAGACATTTAAGATACTCTCTTTATTGTATTGTTCAATAGTACATATGGGGTTGGCTTTAATGTCAAATTTTTATTATTGGTTTTCATGTCAAAAGATTTGAGTGGAATGTGAGCCTAGAAAGGTGATTGATGCTAAGTTTAGGAACTAATTATAAAATAATCATGTAGTGAAATGTCAAACACACCATTCAAAATCACTTTTATGCATTATTTTCACATTTGTAAACTTACCAAGTAGGGATAAGATTGGTATTTCTCCACCACTTAAAACGAATATTTCATGAGCACTAGAACCTAAGTTGCTCTGAGGATTATTTTTGAAGATGTTATCTATCAATCTATGTTAGAATACTTGTCTCCTAGTGGCTAAGTCGATTAGGTAAAGAGGTCATTCTTCTCCATCTGTCCTTGGAATATGGCTTGACCTAATTATAGAAATGCTTGAGATGTGATAAGGATGGACAATGTAATTGCACACATGTTTTAGAACTTGTGCTGTGGCAGAGAATTCCAAACTGAATACAATTACTGCAATTGCAGCTACAGGTCAGATGGTGCATCAACATCAGAAGCACGTAGATTAAGGAGAAGGAGCATGAGTATTACTCCAGAGATTAGCGATGATATCGTAAGGTTGATAGATGTTTCATCATTAAGTAATTTTTAAAAATTGTCTTTATACATTTTTTCATTCCTGTAACTTTTCTTTTCTTCTTTTATTTGTAATTCTAAGTTACTGAATGCACTCACTAATATGATTTTTTAGGTGTGCAATAATCTACTGGTTCTGTTAATTTGAACTGTTCATCTTGGTTTGTTGCTTTAATAAGATAATGAAGAACAAAAATTAAAGGCTCAATTTAAAAACAAACAACAATTTGTTGATCTAGTAGATCTTTCTGAGGAGACAGACTAAGAAATAATAGATGCGGGGTAAAGTTCATGAAATTTTTAAGAGTCTAAAGAACTATTGCTATTGAATTTCTGCTTGTGGTTGAGTTAGCAGTAGTAGGCTGCAATTAGTGCCATCTTGAATTATTATTTTATTATTATTATTTATTTATTTTTTGGGTGCGAAGGTAATGTGAGGGAGTGAGGCTTAAAATTCAGCCCAACCTACAATTAGTTTGCTGACTATATACTTCCCTCTGAAATATAGAATTTAAACAGAAAAAAATGTTATGGTTTTAGGTATTTTGTTTTCAGTATTCGATTGTTTTTAAACCTATAATATCTAACCTGGGTTTCATCCGTTGTCCATTTTATTCCAAGTTATGATTTTTGCAAAATCTTAGGATTGACGAATGTCCCTGTCCTGGTCCTCGTGGGGGTAACAGTTAGACCAGTCCTGGGTGAATCAAGTTCGGTTGTATCTGTTGTGTTTTGTGGCCAACTATTATTCATCAAGTATAAGGCACTTTCAAGATGAAAGAGATTTGATGAATTTACGAATCCTGTTTGTTGGAACTATATTCTTTGTTTGATCATGGAGAACAAAATAACGGACATGTTCATTTTTTAGGGCGGTGAGAGCAATGAATGAAACGTTGAAGCAAAATCGATTTTTGCGAGAAAGAGGGGGAGATGGGTCTTTCAGCCAATCATCAAGTGGGAGAGAAAATAGTTCAGACCTTCAAAAAGATGTAAGGTTTCTCATACCCCAGAAAGCATTGAATTTTATGTAATGTTTGTGGACAGCCTCAATCCAAATCACATTGCCATTATCACACTTTTGGTTAAGAAGGCATGAGTAAACATAAGATGTGTTCCTGCAGCTGTTGAATGTGATTTTCCATGTTATCTTCATCACTATATTAGTAGGGTTGTTGAAATTCATTGATTTGACTCACTACATTTTCTGATTTCTTCTACCCAAGGGCAAATTTAGATAATGTTACTTCCGGAAAGCTTGTGTGATGAATTTTTCCAATCCAACTTTGCAGGGGGTGTTGAAATTCCTTTATTTTACCGCATTAAATTCAATGATAGATTGATAATTATTAACAGGGATTTATTTGATTGTAATTTGTTGATAATAGGAATTAGTTTGATTCCCAAATAGTCTCCGCCCTTGTAGTATAGAATAGAGAATGAAATCTGAAACTTTGATTCAAACCTATTGTGTTATTAATTTGTGCCAAATAGGTAACCAAACAATTTATTGTTCCTAGTCTCTTTATAGAATAATGGCTGCCTGTATTTTGTTAGTTTGCTGTCCTGTATTTTAATACATTAGATTTCAGTTTTCTTAATTTATAAATTGTGTAGAACTTCGGAATGCAGAGGCTTATTTATAGCCATTTCATTTGAGTTTGATATAACTTAGGATTCCTCATATTGGAGAGTTAAATGCAATCTAAGCTATTATTATACAGTAGTATACATATCCCTAAATAACTTAAGACATAAGGTAAGTACTGATATGTTAAAAAATAAATATAACTAGCCAATATCAAAATACTGTGATCTCTACCTTCCTAGTTTTTAGGAATAAGGTCCTCATTGCTTGAGCACTATCAAAATACTGTGATCTTTAGCTTCCTATTTCTTAGGACTAAGTTCTATGCAAAGTATATTATGGCCTGCTTTGATTCTCATTGCTTGAGCTCATAGGCTTAAAAAACAAATTAAGATTTAACTCCTCGTGGGATTAATTCACATGATTCCTCCATAGTATAAAAGTATCTATTCTCAAATCTGTAAGGTTGTTGTCTTCCATGTATGGTGATGGGTTGCCCTCATTGAATGGAGTGGAGATTTCACCAAATTCATGAGGTAGATTTTCCCCTTGTGAGCAATATTTCCCAGTTGTTCCAAAAGTTCAAATACCAGCAACTTTCAGTGCTGACTGGTTCTTTCTTTTGGTTGGAAATATTTTCTTTGTTAGATGAACTCAAACCATGTCTCCTGGTTTAAAAGGAATTGGTAATCTGTTTTTCTTGGCTCTTTCAAGTTTCAACTTGACTTGCTTTTACAAAGAAACTCTCTTGGGTTTTCTATCATAGACTAGATTTGTGTATTTGGAATAGTTTTAATGATAGTAGTGTGATATTCTTTTCCTTGGTTTTAAACAATAAGTATTTTCTCCTTCCATTATGCTTAACATCCCTATCAAACTGTCATAGCCTTTCCAACAACATTTGGTAAGCATCTACAGGTAAACATCACATAATACCTTAAAAAATTTGTACCAATTGAAAAACAAAGTAGAACTTGTTTGGTTACTTTCATGAAACTCCCATTTCTAAGCCATTAAAGCTTGTGTGGTTGAGCATGAGTCAAGGTTGGAAGGCTTAAATTTTTCTGATGTAGAAGCAACATCGTTGGGTTGAGCATGAATCGAGGAGTCTTCTGCAGTGTCTTGTTCTACCATACCACAATTTCTAGCATCTTCTTCCTCAACAATGTTCACAGACTGTTGATTAGGGTAATTGTTAAAACGATGTCCAATCTGGTTACGTCGGAAGAACTTGCTTAAGTTTGGCCTCACATAAGGATTTGAATTAGTCTGTGTCTGTTGTTGATTAGGTGGTGCTGCCAATTTTTTTTTTTTTTTTTTTGCTGTACCAGTACTTTTTCCATTCATAAACTGAAACAGTGAAGACTTCCTCTCTTGACGATTACAAATTATTTGTTTACTACTTTTAGGTATCAAATTTCCCTCTCAGTGGTCGTGATGAGATATCTGGTGGAAGATCTATGTTATTTAATTCTCATGCTGAAATGAATCCTCAGAAGGCAGTTTCACTACCATCATCTCCCCATCAATACCGGAGTCACGCTTCTGAGAGAAGTGGGCCCTCTGGGTACATGACAAATGCTGAAATGGTCTCCACATGGAATAAAGTCCTAAAATCTCCTATGTTCCAAAATAAGCCTCTACTAGCATATGAAGAATGGACGATTGATTTCTCTGAAATAACCGTTGGAACTCGTGTTGGGATCGGTGAGCATTACATTACAGTCCTTATTTGCAGTATTTATTTAGAGATTCTGCATGCGTTTTCTACTTCTAAACTTGTTCATGGCAAATAGTGATATCTGAAGTCTTATATTTATTGGTTCTATAATCTTTCAATTACAGGATTTTTTGGTGAAGTATTTCGTGGCATATGGAATGGTACTGATGTTGCAATCAAGGTTTTCTTGGAACAGGATCTTACTGCTGAAAACATGGAAGATTTCTGCAATGAGATATCAATTTTAAGGTATTTTGCTATTAATATCCTGAGGTATATCCATTTCAACACACATATCTTTCTAATTCAGTGTTTCTGTGAATTTGTTTGTGCTGCTGTCTCATGCATTCAGTCGTCTTCGGCATCCTAATGGTACCTTTTCTATTTTCTCTCTCTCTCTCCTTTTTCTTTTGGCTTATAAATTGGACTGCGTTAGGGTTTTTTCTAATATTTCTAAACACACTGGATTCGTGTTGCATAAACAAAGCGGATGACTAAAATGATAAAATGGCACTGAAGAAATATCATAATCCATTTGTGAGAAAAAATGATGAAATGGTAATATTGCAGTTATCTTATTTTTGGGGGCCTGCACAAAACCTCCGCGCTTGTCAATGGTTACTGAATATATGGAGATGGGTTCCTTGTACTACTTGATCCATTTAAGTGGTCAGAAGAAGAAGCTTAGTTGGCGAAGGAGACTTAAAATGCTGCGTGACATATGCAGGTCTGTCAAGCTAGGTTGCTATTGAATATCTTTTCTCTTCAGCACTATGCTCACGTTATTTTAAACACTCAGTTTTCATTTCCAGAAACTATAATTAGGAAATAAGGTTCAGTATACCTAAAGGAATCCTAAAACACTCAGTAATCACTTGTGGAGGGTATGAAAGAATGTAGAAGGTTTTGGGTTGACGACGGAAGAGATGATGATAATGTTTGGGACTGTTTGTGATTATAAACTAATCACTGAATGAGATAGTGAAATACTAATCATATCTCCACTTCCATTATATATTCACCTCCTCCTAAGTAATTATTTTGTAGTAAGAATAAGTTGGAAACCCACCCAATGTGTTGGTGGATAGAGATTGAAGGAGTACTTAAGACAGAGAGGGTAGATCCTGAACTGTAATGGGTTGGGTGGTCGCACCAAAAACGTAACTTGTGTACTTAGCCATACTAGCAGGTGCATATAAGAAAATTAGTGATGTGACCCTTAACTTTTGATAAAATAAATAATCATACCCGAATGCTTAAGAATAAACATTATTTTATTGAGTGCCAACTATCTGGGATGGATATGAGTGACCTAAATATAAATTTAACTATTGCAATGGTTGGGTTAAAGTGTATTTGACTTCAAGTAGTATTAGGGCAAGGAAATATTGGGATCCTCCAAACTGTATTCAATTTGTTTTTCGTCTTTTGTGCTTCAACTGCATATTTGTGGTGATATGTCTAATGGGCCTATGATTCAGGAAACAATAATATGATTGAATTTACATGAGAGAATAGAAGTAAAATCACAATGTACTTCTATCATTTTGTAGTGGTCTGATAATGAAAAATGTTACTTCATACGTAATTGGACTTGTAATAATTATAACTATTTTCCTTCTTGCATCATCTTAAATGAAGAGGAAATCATTGTCTCGGGTATATTTGATGCCTATTTTGGTATTTTGAGAAACAATTATCATTGCCTCTTATTTAGGGGCTTTGAAGTTTAGAAATCCATTATGTCCAATATGGATTCAGTTCCTTCTCATCTTTATTACTAATACCAAATGTTTATTCGATTTTATTGAGTTGTTTTACTTCTAGTGCCATTTAACTTAGATTCTTATCCAAAATTTCTAAATATGGACTGAAACTTCTCTTATGCTTACTCAGGGGCTTGATGTGTGTGCACCGGATGAAGATTGTTCATCGCGACTTGAAGAGTGCAAATTGCCTTGTGAATAAGCATTGGACTGTCAAGATTTGTGATTTTGGGCTTTCACGGATTATGACAGAGGAATCCATAAGAGACTCATCCTCTGCTGGAACTCCAGAATGGATGGCTCCAGAACTTATTCGGAATGAACCTTTCACAGAAAAATGTGATATTTTTAGTTTTGGAGTAATAATGTGGGAACTATGCACGCTAAACAGACCGTGGGAAGGTGTATTACCTGAGAGGGTATTTTCCTTGGATCTTTCAATTTTATCACCTTTGTCAATATATGCTGTTTTCTATAAAAATTGATCATCCACCGTGGTTTCAGGTTGTTTATGCTGTTGCAAATGAAGGATCTCGTTTGGAGATTCCTGAAGGTCCACTGGGCAGGCTGATTTCAGGTTTTTACTGCATTTATTTTCTAATAACCCAGGTGCAGATGACATTGAAGTTCCATTCCTCATGACTATTATTTCTTATTTGAATTGTCTGCAGATTGCTGGGCAGAACCACAAGAAAGGCCAAGCTGTGAGGAGATACTTACTCGCTTACTTGATTGCGAGTACTCACTCTGCTAATGCAACAATCTGCTTTGGTTGCTTGTGTGTATAGAAAAAAAAAAAACAAAAAAAAAAACGGTAGAGTTGCTCCAATGTATTCTCGGCTTTCTAAGTTGTACACTGACCTGATTTTTCCAATAATTGTAAAAGCATAGCATGTTTTTTTCCAATTATAATACCCTTTTGGTGTACTCAACCAGTTGATAATCACTAAAAGAACTAGTATATATAAAAAATAATAAAAACTGAGTAATCAACGTTTATTTTTATTATTTTTATGAAAGCAGCCGCGTAGATACAATGGAAGTAGTACTAGACATGTCTAGTCGGGAATCTGCTTTCTATTCAGAACCTCTTCGAAGCGACAACAGGAGTCTAGTCTCATCTCGGTACTCATATCGTGATCCGGAGCTGGATAATAATCATATCTAAGTTGGACGTCCCTCAGGTACGGAATAGCAGGAAGGAACATCATAAAATGTTCATGAGCCGTGCCGTGAATAAACAGTTTCCTCAACGTAAGACACTGTTGTAGCAGCCCTACAGCCGGAAGTGACAAACTCCTCTGGTTAACATCCCTGTCCTGCGGAGGCCAGTAATGGAGCTCTTCCAGAGTCAAACTCCCGATTCCGTTGAGAAAAAACCTCTCCCACAAGCTCAAATCCATCTGTCCTGATGGAGCCGTTAGTGCATAGCCGATTGTATCACCACAATCTAATTGCATCTTTGTCAGCTGAGGATATTGCAGAAGACAGTCCAATCCAAATGCTTGCTCTCTGGGTTTGTACCTCCCCCTGCAGTCTCCCTCCACTTTTATATGAATCTCCTCCAAGTTTGGACAATCCTCAAAGCATTCAATCGGCAATGGATTCAAAACGTCACCTACTTCGATCCATAGAGAGAGGTACTTCAAACTCTTCCATGTCTTATTACACCCATTTCCTTGAACAATGTCATTGAAATCATAGTCATAGTCTGAGTATTTGCGTTTCTTCTTCATGGCCTTGTTGTTGTCGTCTTCACTTGAACCCTCATCCAATCCAGTCTTCCAAACACAATCAATATGCAGTCTCTGGATATGATCACTGATTGGCTCTAACGACTTGCAAGAGGCGACAGCATTAAGATTCTTACAATACGATATCTTGACATCTACCAGTGTCTTGCAAAGCAAACAAGCTACTGTTCTTAACCCCTGAACGGTAATATTCTTGCATCCCTCAATTTCTAACCTAGACAACTTGCAACAGCCTCTGCCTATACCTATCAAACCCATATCTGTCAAACCAGCAGAGTTTTTAATAGAAAGTGAATGCAAACCTCCACATAAAGCGATCCCATCAAGCTGTGAATCAATAGCTAAACAAATACCATGAAACTGTCCCAGCTTAAGCCTTTTAAGCTTGGGACATTTGCTACGAAGCGCTTCCAAAGCAATACCACTATCTCTCACGTTTTTGCAAACATCAAGAACCAGCTCTTGAAGCAAAGGCAACCCACTGAAAAACTCAATCAAAGTCTCCCGACTGATTCTGGCATCCTCCGATGCAAACCCATCGCTTTCAGGATCTCCTCTAAAATTAGCGAGAGCCGAAGCGTCGACTAGATGAAGAAGCGTAAGTTTAGGACAATTGGCAGCTATGGAAAGCAGAGCTTCGTCTCCGACGAATCCAAAGTACCTGTGATCAAACATACAAGCAACAAGAAACTCGACGAGATTTGGACAGGCGGCGGTTATATCTTGGATCTCGTTTGTCTTAAAACCCTCACTAAGCGAAACAGTGAGAATATTCAAGCGATTAAGATTGACAGAAATATTAGGATAAGCTTGGAGAACCGGAGGCAGATCTTCAGTCCAAAAATAGAAAGTGGACAGGTCGAGAGAAGTCAAGAAATGACAATGTTGAAAAAGAGGGTCGAAATCAGCTCCAAGAGGGGAAAGTAACCGCTGATGCCACCGAACGAGCTTGACGTGACGCAATAGAGGCCAGTGAGGGAGGAGAATCTGGAGAGTGGAAGGAAACCGAGAGTAGACGGTGAGAGAAGTGACGTCGGGAAAAGCCTGACTGAGACGTTGCGCGAGTGGGTCGGAGGAGGAGGAAGAAGACGAGAGGAGAGGATGGCCCCACGGGGAGATGAGAGAGATGTCCAAGTCGGTGACGGATCTAAAACAGGTCGGGATCATAAACATGTAACGCGCGTTGCCACGAAGTGTGATGGAGCTGCGCGTCGATCTCTCATGATGGTTGAATTTGCGATTCACCAGCGACAAGGAGTTGCGCGTGCGAGTGTGGGTTATGGAGGCGCATATGTTCGACAAAATGGCGTCGGGAAGGTCGTTGATGCCGGTTTCAGTCTCGCCCAGCTTCGCCATAGAGGATAGAGATGAAATGAAATGAGATTGATTCGATTGTATTTTATTTTATAAATAAATATCACTATTTTCGACATCTCATATCACATTCATATATCATGTCATATGATATGGGGATGATGGATGGGCAGTGAAGCGTGTGAGTAAATGACCATTTTGGGTTTGGTTGGATTAGGTTCGGTTGTTGGTTCAGTTCATAATTGGAGGCACTTTCACGTTTTTCACTATCTTTCTCGATAGTGTCTTGTCCTCTCTTGTGTCTTCTCCTTCTCCTTCTATCTTTCAGGTTCAATGCATTGGATTCGGTGAATAGTAAACGTTTGGTATTACTGGGTTGCACGCTTCTTAATGGATCTGTTTAATAAGTAAATCAAGTGTTAAATTAATATAAATTAAGATTAGGTTGGATAATTGTAGTTAAATTAACGATTAAAATAATATTTTATAATTTAAAATATTACTTAATTAAAGATTGCAGTATTTTTTTTTATTATTTTTTTTTAGTTCTGACAATTTAGCGTGTGTTTAGGAAAGCTTTTCAATTAGCGTTTGAGATAGCGTTTAGATTATATATTAACTTTTTAAAAAATGCGTGTTTGGTAATAGCGTTTCATTTAGCGTTTAACGTTTTAATTAGCGTTTAAGATAGTGTTTTAAAAAGCTATCAAAGATAGCTTTCAACCCAAACGCTAATAATAATTTACTTTGTTAACATTTATTTTATAATTAATTATATCATTATCTTCTGAATTATATTTATATTTGTAATAAATTTAGTAATTTTATATGTAACAGCTAATTTAAAAACTAAAATTAATACCAAACGTTTAATCTCACGGCTAATTTTACAACTAACTTAAAATCTAATCTAGCAGCTAACTGCTAACGTTATCTGAAACGCTGATCTAACAGCTAATTAAAAATCTAATGCCAAACATACACTTAATATTAATATTACTTATTATTATATAATTTTTTTTTTTAAAAATGACGTAATTATTATATATATATATACATATTAATATTAGGGATATTTTAAAAAATCTATCGTGGAATATTCGTAAAAAATTTATAGGTTTATTTTTAAATTTTTTTTTGTCAATAATCTATTTTTAGATGGTTTTCACTAATAATAACCAATAGATATTTGAGTTAATTTTTTTTAAAATAAAAAAATATAAAATAAAAAACGAAAATATCCTTAATTACTGTTCATTCACTGACGGATAAACAGTAAAATGAATAGAAATTATTAGAAAGTAAGTTTTTGGCCAATCCTAATTACGGTTTATTCTCATGATCCCATATCTTTAATTATTGTTAATTCACCTGTAGGTTATTAGCGAATATGTCAATCCTATGGTAGGTTTTTTGAAATATCTTTTAATATTATATAAAAAAGTATTTTGATAGTTTTAAAATAACAATTTGAATAGCATTAAAGTCAGCATTTGCCAAATTGATATTTAAAAATATTTAACACTTGTTCAGAAAGCTACTATTAAATATCTATTTTTACAAAATGCCCTTAACAAAATTAAAACAATTTTTGTTTTAGCTTTATTAATGGTAGATGTTAACAGACTTCATCTATAACATTGATAGATATTTGACAGACTTCACCTATTGATTTGTAGTCTCCACATAGTTACTTGTTATTTATCACACTTTGTATTAAATGCATGCACGACCCAAAAGTGTGGAGGAATATTAATGAGGTAATTGTAGGCTGCTTTACTCAGATTCCTGATGGCTTGTATCTTCTATATGAACAAAGTTTTGTTAGGTGATTTTGCAGCAGCCTAAAAATAGTCCTCATTCATACAATCAACATTGTAAGTACTAGTTACATTATCTAATATATGTTTAGTGCAGTGCCAGACTATGGTTTGACCAATTCATTTCAAGTGCATGACTTGTACCTTTCTGCCTCTTGGACATGAATGTCACTCTCTTGGATTCATTAACTCCAATATGTTCCCAAAACAGTTATAAAACCCACTTCCAATGATCCTCGTTCTCTACTTCAACTACTCTTAAAGCCAAAGGATAAACCCCACTATTGGCATCTAATGAAACAACAAGTAATAAGACTTCTTTATGGCTTGCTTTGATGTGTGTACCATCGATGTCAATAAAAGGTCGGCAGCCAGCTAGATATCCAAGCTTTTGAGTTTGAAAACTCAGAAAAAACCTACTATTAGGATTGTACCTGATAATGCTCACAAAAATTGAACTACCAGGATCTCTCTGACGGATTGCATAACCATATCTGTGAAGCTTGCTAAAGCTTCTAATGTATTCCTCTTTTCCTTGACACAGCAAACCTTTTGGGTTTACAGAGTGTATGCGATGGTATTTCCAATCCATTCTTCTGAATAATGATATGCTTCAATGTCTCCACATTCATATCTCCATTGGATCTCAATAACTTCACATACACAGTTCCCAACCAGGTGGAGGCGACATCTCTATTTCTGTTTACTTGAATATAATTATGAACATCATTACAAGTTTTGATCCAAAAATAAACCCGTCTCAATTTGGCTTGCATGTATACGCCACTTGCATTCTTTAGCTTCGTAACTAGAGGTGACCCGCCTAGATTCATTCTTCAATCTTTTCAGCTTAAATCCTTCTAGTATTGAGTATTGCCAATAATATATTTCTAAAATGGTTGGCATCTTTGAAGACTTGATCAACCATTAAAGTAATATTTCCATTAGGAGATCTTTTAAAAGGAATGCCAAGCAAGAGAGCTTCAACCTGGTCCTCAAAATCAGCATCACTTAGAATACCAATTTTGTTATAATACCTGCCATCATCTGATATTCCATCTCCATTGTTGTCACTCAAATTAATGTGATTATCTTCCCTACCCATTTCTTCATTGGATAATTCTTCATCAATAATATAGTCACTTTTCAAAGAAGCCTTTGTCGAACTTCAAATTAGATGCAAAGAAAGTTGTATAATCAATATGATCACTTTGAAATATGGGTTCATCATCACTGTTGTCACCTAAGTTAAAGGCTGTCACTGTCCAAACATGGGCTATTGGACTGATTTTGTATGTTCTGAAAGCCCAAATCATCACTAGGGCTATCTGATTCAAGATTTGGGTTGTCTTGAATCCCATTCCAACTCACAAGTCAACAACTTGCCAATCCATACAGATATGTACTACACACCACAAACATACACTGAGACTTGTCAGGTAGTATTGAGTTGGAAGCAGGCAGACATTCTGTATTGGTTTGCTCACAAAATCCATCGTGGACACTAACAAGATCATTATCTAATACATCAATAGCAACAGGAAATGACACTATATCAAAAATGAAGCTGATATCATGTTTATCACTTGCAATGCATTCGTCCAAAGCTTCCAATATCAATGGGTCTTATCTCTGCAATCTAAGTAAATATTACTTTTAGAGTCAACTGTTCATCTGAATGTGCTTTTTGATTCCATTTCACCATTATACAACTGTCTAATAGCTTCTTCAAGAAGATACTTTCTCTATCAAAGTTTTCAAACTCTTCCACACTGTTATAACCACTGAAAATGACAACTGCCCTGAAATTATACATACTCGTAAAAATACAAACAACATGATACAACTAATATCAATACCTATTTCTGTTAATAATGTGTAACTAATATCAAAGATAACTGATATAAATATTTACAAATATGTAAGTGATATTAGACAACTAACAAAACATGCTACATTAAAGCTAATATCTTTTCACTCGTAAACTACGAGGATAAACAATAGAAATAAATTTTTTTTTAACTATCTAACTGCAACAATACACCCAAAAATTACATTATTAAACACATAGCATTACAAAAACTATTAACAACAAATTCCAAAGTTTTTCTCTCTTTTTTTTTTTTTAAGTGACAAGGGGGGTGACAAACGGTATACTTTCTTCTCTATGTCGCAGTCTCATCAATGAGCGTAGATTGATAGAGATGGCTTTTGTGCCGGTCAATCTGTATCCCATTCTTCAGGTATAGTTTTGTTTGATCACAGATCGACAGGTGACCCGTCCTCTCTCCCCCTTTCTTTCGTCATAAGGCGTGGCCTGACTCTGAGAAAAACCATTCCTGTGTTTAGGTCCCTACTAAGCAGAATTCGTAAACTATGCAAAGGCTAACAAAAGAAAAAAAACGATTCTCAACGCCCTTACGAGGTAGTGATAAGTTAAACTACTCGTGTTGGCATGAAAGTAAGCCCGGTAAACTAATTTCTTAAATAAAAATAATACAACAACTTGAATTAGTTAAACACTATCAAACGGCAGAGCATTACGTTTAGACAACATATGAATCAAAACTTGACAACAAAAATACATGAACCAAACCAGAACTAACAACAACATTGTAAATTTTTCATATTACGACAAAGACCTACTTTAATAGAGTCTAAACAATATTAAATCAAATCAAACTATAACAAAACACAGGAACCAAGCCAAAATATATTCCAGATTAACAAATTCTAAATATTAATATATTCTAAACATCACAGCAATAATAATCAACCAACAAAAATACAAGAACCAAGCCAAAACTGACAACAAAAATGCTAACATTCCAAATTGTAAAATAGAATTACTTTAACTGAGTCTAAATAAGGAGGTGGAAATGTATAGAGCAGTTACTTCAAATTTACACGCTACCACAGTGTCGAGCAGAATGAGATGATGTTACACTTTGTAACAAAAAAAAAACAGAAAATGTTAACAAACAAGTAAACGATTCACACATCTATTGTAGTAAAAAAGTGAAACAGCAAATCCTGGCTATTTTTTTTAAATGGATTCCTACACTTTAACCCCAACAACAACCATAAAAAAAAATAAAAAATTATCATAAATGAAAACACAAAATACAGTCAACTTGAATAATAAAAAGAAAAACCATAAATGGCACTACAACTCATTTAACCCGTAGATGTTTAAAGGTATGAAAAAATTCACATCCTCAAAACAAAACGTAAAATTTACCAGCATGTTTTATCAATAAAATTTCAAAGGTTTATTTATCGGTCAGGACAGAGATTGTAACTCTTTTCCTTGAAGCATCAATGTTTAAAACTATCAAAAACACCCTCTTAATTTTGATTGAAGAAAATGAACTATTTTGGTTTATTCAATAAGAATGTATATTTTGCAAACCCTAATGTTCACATAAATTTTTAATTTTTTTAATTTGTTTGGACTAGAGAGTGAGACAGAGAGTGATCGATTTAAGTGTAGTACACCCTACACTACTGGAAGCATTGCCGCGAATTCCATTATTACCTATCACGTAAAATGGTTATTTTTGAAATTCTTTTTTAAAAAATAAGCATTTAATGTAGGTCTCCTAAGTGGACGTGAACCCATTCTCATGCAACAGTGTCAACTCTGTCCATTGTGCCACGTTTATAAACAATCAATGTTTGGTCAACTATGGGCCTGGGTGTTTATTTTTAATTATACCAAAAACATACTCACCTGTAATTAACGTTCATAATAGGAGTGTTAGTGTAATTTACTCTTAGTGGAAAACCACCAATTGTCATAACTACTTACAACATCCCCTTAAATTTCCACAATAGGCTATCACATTAAAAACATTATTAGAAAAATCTAGCGGGACAAAAATTTGATGAAGGAAAAAATGGTATAGTCGAAGAAGTTCCAATTTAATAAAACTCACCCTGTTGATGGCACCCGTAAACCTAAATTTCTAATTTGGAAAGTTTCATATAGGTGAGCTAATATGCTCTGTGCATAGTCTACAAAATAGGATTTCTTGCCAATTCGCACGCAACGGTGGCATGTTTGTTTTGCATATGCTTTTTCACATTCTTAGTAAAAACTATCATTTATAGGCGTAATTAGTATGTTTGTCTTAAGTCTAGTCATTGATTTTGCAAATCACCACGGGACTTTTCATCGTATTTTATCACTACTCATACCCTTCTTAGACAACTTCTCGTAAAATAACTCATCTTAAAAATTCTCCAAGTGGAGTATACTTAATTTAAAATCCTTGACTTTTAAAATTCCAAAAAAATTATATACTTATTAGTGATTTTAAAATTCCAAAAAGTTATGTACTTATTAGTGATATAAGTAGGAATGTGAATCATTTTTAATCATTTTTCGTTTTGAGATGTTACATTCATCGGATACAAGACATGAAAGTCCCATGACCTAAATGAATTTTAAAAATAATAATTTTAAAAAATTAAATAAGAGTAGATAAAAATAAACTTTAGGTGTGAAAATAAAATTAAATTGAACATTTTCCATCAATATTTATGTCATAATATTCAAACAAAATCAATTCCCCATAACACAAACGTTACATAATTTAAATTGATTAAACATTCTGCTTAAAGAAATCCATAAGAGAATCATATACAACCTCTTTAGCATTTTCAGCCATAACATAATCAGCATGAGCATAGTTATCTTTGTATAAAGTGACAAGCTTATCTGTCTGGTGATCCTTCAAAGTAGCAATTAGGTTTTTGACATCATTGACATCAGAAAGAGCATCTGTACCTCCAAATGCAAGAAATAGAGGAAAATCATTTGGAATGTTTGTGATGTTGTACGTGGGTGGCACTGCTTGACCATAGTGTTCCTTATTTTTCTCCTCATCGTTGTAATCGTACATGGTTATGGTACCTTTTCTTATCACTGTTCATAAGTTGTAATAGATGTGTTACTTATGCTTTGATTTAAAATCAACCAACTGTACTCACATTCTAATAGAACATAGGTATAAGTAGGGATGACAATGGATAGGATATGGGCGGATATGTCAGTATCCATATCCTTACCCACTATTTTTTTTTAGTATCCATATGCTTTCCATATCCTTTTAATTTAAGCGGATATAGATATGGATATATATCCGCGGATATGGATTTATCCATGAGTATAACCATATTCTCATAATATTTTTTTAAATAATAATATAATTAAAATTAATCCAAATAAAATAAATTTAAATAAAATAATAATCCCGACTCTCTTTTAACTACAAATTTCAAGTTCTCTTGAAATATTATGACTTCATGAGATGATAGTGAGAATAAGAAAAAGTAGAGAAAAGGAATCAGGTAACGCGAGCGCAGATACACTTTTTAGAAAATTTAGGGTTTCAATTATGGGTATTTTTAGAAAAAAGCTTTTTGTTTAAAATAAATTTGGGGACAGGGGATTCACTAACAATATAGAATTATAATTATATATATATTTTTATTTTTAATTTTATTTTACGGGTAGAGGATATGGGTTACCCATATCCTCATAAGGTTATTTTACCGTACTCATATCCTTACCCTTATCCTTAACGGGTATAAATTTTTTATCCATATCCGCCCACCAGCCTTAATGGGTATATCCATATCCGCCTATAGAGGGCGGATATCTATGGGTAAGCGGGTACATGGATGTAATTGTCATCCCTACGTATAAGGGTCTCATGAGCCCTTGAACTTAACTATATTTTTCAAGTTATTTCTTTAACTTTACGAAAAGTCAATTTAACCTCTCAAATTTTAACTTAAAAAGGTCAATTAAGCCCTCTACATCAGCAAAAAGAGCTTAATTGATCGGAAACTTAGTTAAGAGGATATATTGACCATTCGTAAAGTTGGAGGACTAACATGACAAATACAGTTAAATTTAAGGGCTACTAAGACCTTTGTGCCTAGAATATAAATAATAAATGGAATTAAAAAAAATCATAAAAATTTTAAAAAAAAAAATATATGTATGTTCCTTGATAATACTTCATTGGGATAATCCTAAAAACCCATGAATGTTGGTTTTATTTTTCATTTTTTTTCATTTTAACATCTTAATTTCATTTTTTCCTATTTTACCATTGTTAAAATTTTTAAGAGACTTTTTTTTATTATTTTTTTTTATACTGTATTAGAGCTCAAAGAGACAAATCTAATAATTGTGTTCTCTTGACAATTTGTGGTTAAACGAACAATAATCAATGAAAATTAGTGAAAATACTCAAAATTAGATCTTAGAAACTTTTTTCTTTTAGTTTTAGACCAACCCTAAATTCAAATTTCCTTCCTAAAAATTCTAATATTTTTTTCAGTCGGATAATGGTAAAACAGAAAAACAAATGAAAATGAAATGGTAAAGTGGAGAGAATCCCAAATATTCATGGAATTTTTGGAATTCTCCCTACTTTATTTAAACTATTTCACTTTTAATCATTTAAAATGTTAATCATCCCAAATTTATATATAAAAGATCGCAGAAAATTAAAAACATACTTTGAGCTAAATGGATCATGTTCTTTGTCGCTGTGGCTTGAGGCTCATGATCAAGAAATACATCCACTATTGAAGAGTTTAAGCAACAATTCTGACCTACAATTGATATGCTTGAAAATGGAGTGAATAACTATGAAACGAAACAAACTGCACATACATATAAATATACATAAACATTTTAATTTACAATATATACCTGTGAAAGATGTCATTAAGTTGGTGCAATCAACACCTGGTTTGCTGCATATCTTCTTCAGAAGATCAACTACAGCTTTCCTGAGTACCATACAAGAATTAATTAGCATTATTTCATATAATTAGGTTTTGCAAATATTAAGGATAATTTAAATTATTCCTTACCCTTTCGGATCAAATTTGTCTTCACCTAACCAGTATAGTCCCTGTTAAATGATGGAATATTATGTTAGAGCAACTAGTTTAAAATGGATATTAAAAATTTATTTTTTAAAAGTAGTTAAAATCAACTTTGTTATACTTTAATCATCAATAACTCAAATGTGGTCGATCTATTGTATGGAAATTTTTATAAGTTGGTTTATTTTTGAAAATTATTTTTATAATTTTTGAAAATTAATTTATTTTTAAAAATATATTTTTTTTAATAAACTATATAAACAAATTGATTTTAAAACATAGCATTACAATTATATTATCAAAATAGACAGATATTTATTAAGAAGTAAATTTTATTTTAATTTTAAATTAAATTGTTTAAAATTTTCAAACTTACATTTTGTTTTTTAAAATTTTTAAAAAATTAGTAAAAAAAATCTATTTGAGCACGGAATAATTCAAATTTGTTATGCTAAATCATTGAACTATCATTTGATAATTTTGATTATCAAAATTTTGAATTTTTTCCATCACACATTTGTTAATAAGTTTAATTTTGTCTTTAAAAAGTTATTGGCACGATTAAAAATAAAAAAAATTATTTATCCTTCCATTCGATCCTCTCAATTTTTAGAGGAATTGATAAAATAAAAAAAAATACTAATTATAAAAAAAGAAACAAAATAATACTTACAGAAATTAAAATATTACTATTATATTATTCGTGCTACTATTTATAAAAATGAAATCGGAAAACATAGCAATACTAGTTCGATATCCACTCAAATACACTGTAATAATCTACTGACCCAATAAATCAAACCTTAATAGTTTAATGTAAAAAATAATATATGAACGAATAAAGTCAGCGACGAAAACGATTAACCAATATTTTAATAATCAGTGGAATAAATTTTTGTAGTTAGAGGGTAGAATGTGTATTTTTCAAACGGTAACATACTCACATTTATGGTTCACTATTGGTCAATAATTTATATTTAAAATTTAAAATTAAATATACTAACCTCAGCAAGAAAGTCATCAGCTGCATTTTTAGCAAGAGGAGAGGTGATGTTGCCAAGATATGCTATTGGACTTAACAATGCAGCTGATTTAATCTTCTCTACCAATTCATCTTTCGAAAATGAAGCCAATGCAATCAACGTCCCCTGTCACACCAACTCAACATTACTCCATATTCAAACAAACAAAACCACCACTTAGTTTAGCTCAACTTACCAATGAATGTCCAACGTACTGTATTTTCTGTCCGGTCTGATCATACACATATTGGACTGTTGCAGGAAGATCCAATGCTGCCAATTCGTCCCAAGTCCAGTCCCAATACCCCTATCACAATTCAAATCATATATATATATATACATACACTCAAAACTCTAGTCATACAAAAACATCACATAATAACGAAATGGTTAATTGTACCGAGTCATCTGGACTCAGCGAAACATGGCCTAGACTATACTTGGTTCCTCTAGTGTTGGCTAGCCACACGTCGTAGCCATTATCTGCTAGAACATACGCCAATGATTCCCCTGGCGGTAATAGTAACCACGTAACTGCATCCTGTCATAATTCAAATAATGCGGATTAACTAATTTAAAATATGTAAATAAAATTTACAATACATATAAATTAAAATAAACTATTACAAACCATCAAAAGTCCGTGTTGTAAAAGAACTGGAATTTTGTTTTCAGAAGTCTGATTGGATCCATCGTTAATTCTCTGAATACTGAGGATATAGCCATCTTTAGTGGTTACCTAAAATGATCAAATATCTTATTAATAATTTCCAGAAAATTTCAAATGACGATAAAGTAAAATATTTTTACCTTATGTTCTTCACAAGGGTAGCCTTGTGCCTGGACCATTGAAGCACAAATGCCATCAATACCTGATGGTGTTGGTGCTAATGAAATCAAATTTGTTCTAGCTCCAATTGCTGATTCAAAGAATAGAAGAAATGCCATTATTCTAACCAAAGTGTTTGCCATGTTATGTCAATAATATTTGTGTAGTGATGGGAGGAGTAATTATGTATTGTGGTGTATATATACTTAATTTTTCACTATAATAAAAACAAATCAAATTGTTATGCTACATGAATCATGTTTACACTTAAATGGATTCTAATTTTGGATTGTATGTCAAGAATTTCTAGGTTGATTTTGGTTGGTTCTTAATTGTTAAATACATATATGAAGCCAAAATAAGGGCCTTTAGAAAAACGACATTGTAAGGAACATTTATGCTTTAGTGGATACAGTCAGTGTAAATTATTCCTAAAACTTTAATATTTTAATTCCAATATTAAATTTTCTCATCCTTCTTATTAATAATAATAATATAATAATAATATAATAATATAATAATAATAATAATAATAATCTTTCATTATATTAACAACTCTAATTCTCTACTTTTCAAAATTAATCTTTTAAAATTATTCTTAAATCTTTAATATCTCATTTCCAATATTATATTTTCTCATTCTTAATATTTAATATTAATAATGAATCTTTACTTTCTTCTCATATTTAATATATTAATTTAGTATTTTATTTTTATTTTAGTATTTAATAGCTAATCTTATGTATTTTTCTTTTTAAGTTAAATTATATATATAATCAATTATAGAATTATATATAAAAAAAAGCCAAAGTATTTAATTAAAATATTATAATTAAAATTATTTTTGAAAAATTAGAATTAAAATTAAATTGAAATGTCAATTTGTTATTTATTTTCATATTAGGTGGGTTTTAAGTGATGTGTGATGTAAAATAATAATAATAATAATAATAATAATAATAATAATAATAATAATAATAATAATAATAATAATAATAATAATAATAATAAGAAGGTAGCTTAAGAGGGTATTTGAAAATTAATTACTTAGTTAGCTTAAGGATGGAGGAAGATTGACTCGTTAACCAATTCAACCCATCAATTAATTTTTATATATATTTTTTATTATTAGCGGATCAAATTAGCTTATGTGACATGTGAAATCCCACCTTACTTAATTAAAAGGTTAATAGCTTCTATATAATGAATGAGACAATCCTCACCCTTTGAAGACTCTTTTGGGGTGAGTTTGGCTTTCTTAACATGATATCAATGTGAAAGGCCTTATTAACATGACCCCATGAATTAATTTTATAATTAATAAAATATATATTTGACCTTTTTGATTTAATCGAGTATTTTTTAGTTTTTTTTTATAGTACCACTATACATATTAATATTTTATAGAATGATTTCACTTTAATCACCTAAAATTGCAAATTAAATAATAGATTATTCAAATTTTATTTTAAGTATAAAAATAATTCAAAAGTAAATCAAATTGATCAACATACATTAGTTTCTTAAAAATTTAACTCTCATTTTCGAAGAGTTTTTCAAAATTTTCAATATCAAATCAGAAATATTATAATTTTTAATAAAAGATTTTTTTAGATATGTATTGAACTGTTATTTTCTTAAAAGAGTATATTATTTTAAAAAAACAATAATTGTTTCTCTTCTTCTTCATCTTTTGAGATGTTCATTAATAATCAGACTTGAGTTTCTCTATCTCTCTCTCAGTTTTATTTTGTAAGTTCAATTCAATTATATTATAGATGATGATGTTAATTGTGCCAATTGGGTGCTAAGCTACTCTATCCAGCTAAACAATCGATTTAATTAATACATGGTGTGAGATCTTTTCTTCATATTTTCTTCATTATTTTATCTTTTCAATATTTGTGTAGTCTTTGTGCACATAGTTAAGGTCGTGCTTTGTGCCATAGCTAAGGTCATGTTAGATTTATTTATTTAATTAATTAAGCGCGATTAGTTAATTAAATAGGCTAATACACTGTGTGTCAAATAATTCGTAATTAATTTGGTTTAGGTAGTGTTGAGGTTTCACAATCATAATTCACGAACTGTCGTACCGATTCATTGATAGTGATCACGAGTCTTTTCTAATTTATAATGCAATTTACAATAGATTAGTAAGTGATTCAAACCCGACGAGTCTAAATCTAAGGAAAACATTGGTTGTTAGACATGTTGTTAATAACTATAACTGTGATTATTAAAAATGATAGAGATATTTATATATTCAATAATCAACACATTAACTAAATGATCAGATAGTTGAGTATCTTAATATAATTGATTGTTAATATTTTACGACTTTAATGTTTAATTTAATTTCACCCTTTAAACCCTCATTTTACATAATCTAATTATTATACAATTCAAAATTGATAACCATTCCATGTGGATTTGACATTGTTTACTACTTGTCACTTACATGATATTTTAATATTGACAGAGTTAGCACTTGTCAAAATTCTGGCATCATTTTCGGGGAACAGTTCTAATTGATTTTTTTTTATGACTAGGTTTGATCGTAGAGGAGAGCTCCTATATGATCCTGAAATTGAGAGAACTGCGATGAAACTACGAAAAGAAGCGATAATAAAAAAGCAGGCTCTCAAAGGCTACATGTTGTCAAAGCTGGTACGTATTCTGAAAACTTCTATAATAATTTTGACCTAATTTTAGTTGTACCTACAGCTAGAGAAATGGAAATGAATAGACAAAAACGTACGCTTAGGGAGCTAGGACTATTGCAAGTGAACCAAGCTCCTCTCTACATCGCATATCCTGAAACTCTAACCGCATTTGAATTAAAATTTAGCTCGATCCAATTACTACTAATCATCAATGGGTTGATTTAGACAATGTCGAGCCTGATAATCTTAAAGTAAATGAACCTGAGACTAATATAAATCATGATCAACCTGTCTTAAGAATAGAAACTGATTCTTATAGATGAAACATATAATAAACATATTTTGGATGACTACCTCTTCAGTGGGGATAGACCTGGGAGGACTACCATGATACCATCCAAATATGATGATTATGTTGATATAAATCTAGTTATCTATGTCTTAAATTCTCAACCTGAATTTGAGTTTACCCAAATTTTTATCAAGAAGCTATTAATTTTCCTGATTTTGCCATGCGGAGAAAGGCATGGATGATGAAATAGCCTCTCAAGTAAAAAATAAAAATAAAAAAATACATGGGAACTGGTAAACAAACCAAAACATAAAAAGTTGGTTGGCTGTAAATGGGTTATCGGGTTAAGGAGAATTCATTAGAAACTGATTCATTAGAATTCATTTAAGGCTAGGTTAGTTGCTAAAGGGTTTACCCAAAAGGCAGGGATTGATTTTCCTGAAGGATTCTCTCTTGTGGTTAGATATATCACTGTTAGAATCATGTTGTCTCTTACTGCTCATTTTAATTAGGAACTCGATAAAATGGATTAAAAACAATATTTCTTTTTGGTTACCTTGACAGAGAGATCTACATGGACCAACCCGAAGGGTTTGCCAAACCTGGTGGTAAAGTTTGTCTGCTTAAAAGATGCTTGTATGGTCTTAAATAATCACCACGTCAATAGAATAAATGGTTTACTGAGTATGCTATTAAAATGGGCTTCAAAAGAAGCATGTATGATGCTTGCTTGTATTACAAATTTGTTAATAATTCACTTATTTTTGTTTTGCTTTACGTGGATGATATTATATTAATGAGCTCTAAATTGTCATATCTACTGTCTGTTAAATCTGACCTTAGCCAAGAATTTGACATGAAAGATTTGGGGGAAGCCTCTAAAATCCTTGGAATGTCTATTACTCTGAACAGAGGTAAAAATATACCTTATATTGATAAGAAAAAGTACTTGTATAAAATTTTAAATACCTTTAATATGAATGATGCGAAACCAAATAATTTGCCTTTATCTGCTAGTCATGAACTTGATAGAATTTTCTGAAAGTGATAAACTCTTACAAAATATTCCTTATCTTGAAGCCATATATAGCATCATGTACGTTATTGTCTGTATAAAGCCAGACTTAACTTATTCTATTAGTATACTTAGCAGATACATGATGAAACCTAAGTTAGAACATTAGAATGCAATTAAAGGTTTATTTAGGTATATTAAAAGTACTGTTGAATATGGTCTAGAATATAGTAGACATTTTGATATTGTAAGTATTATCCGTTATAACGATTTTGATTATGCTAAGGATACTGAATTTAGATGCTCTATTACTGCTTATGTGTTGACTGTGTGTGGAAATTGTGTTTTTTGAGATCTTAATTACAATTTGATGTTGCTTTAGGTACCACTAGATCAAAGTATATGGCCCTTACAAAAGGCATTAAAGAGAGACTCTGGATTCGAGGTCTTCTCCAAAAAAATCCAATTACTTGGTCCTAAAGTTATAGTCTTCATTGATAGTCAGGGTGTCTACCATATAAATATATAGGGATCAAATATTATTTCATTAAACTGAATGTTTTAAATGGTATTTTGCAGGTAGAAAAGGTAGCAACGGGCAAAAGCTCCTCTGACATGGGCACCAAGGTAGTTTCATTAATGAAATTCTTATTCTGCAAGAATTTTCTTCACATTCGTGAGGTCTCAATCAAGAGGGTAATGGAATAATGATGTATACTTAGAGAAACAGAGAGAGAGATTTGAAGGCACAGGGATTAAAATGAAGAAATTTAAGAACAAGCTAAGATTGTAGTAGAATGTAACATTAGGGGAAGTTATGTGTAATGTGAATTGTAGTAGAATGTAACATTAGGGGAAGTTATGTTGTAATGTTTCATTCATATTTGTTGTCTCTTGTTATTTGTATACATTAAATGTCATTTTTGGTGGGTTTCACTTGGGCCTGGGCTTGGATCTATGTGTTGCTAATTATTGATCTGGTGGATCTTCAACCAACACTTTCTCCTGGCCCAGTATTGACCTACGCCATTTTGTTGGATATCCAAATGTTTGTGTGATCTACCTATTTAAACATGTTTTTTACTTGACCGGAAACTTAATGAGAGCAAGTTCTTTTTTTTTTTCTCTATCTTGCTATGCTAGAGTTAGGATTTACTGTGTTTGATTGTAATCTCTTAGTGTTTCTTTATGATTGTTGTTGCTAGGCTTTGTATTTTCTGATCATAGTGTCATCTCTCTCTAAGTTGAATGCTGAGGTCCCGTAGATTAGCTATTTGGTAAATGTTCTGTTGTTTTTATTTTTATTGTTTCTAAATTGCTGGATCTACATATTTTATATATATATATAAAAGAAGTAATAGTTATATTTTTTTTTTAAATTTAAAAAAAAAAAAAAAACTTCTTTCAAATTTGACTTAATTATCATTAATTATTTTTTATACTATCAATTAATTCTTTAAATAACAAATACACCTAGCATACATTGATAAATTCTACTAAACCACAATTAGTTAAACTACATTATGAGTATGATCAATATATTAATGAAAAAAAAATGTTTGCATTATGATGAAACGATCATAGCTACTTTTTTAGCTTAGCTATTCAACTTAACACAATTAAAATAAAATAAAAAAACATAAAAGGATATGCAACGTTATTATTTAGATCTATCATTATTATTTATTCTTTAAGATTATGTAACAGTGAAAGTATGTGGATGAAATATGCATTATCGAGTGTGATTATGCTAAATAATTTTTACTATTTGTATTTCTCAAAAAATTATATATATTTATATAAAATAAATAAATAAATAAGAATGAATATGGTACATGTTTGGAGAAGTTGTTATTAACAAATAATCAGTTTCATTCTAAATTACAAAATTTACATTACTATTGGATACATCAAAATATACCTATTATCGTTTAGATAAATGCAATTGTGTGATCTTTTTCCTCAATGAAATTGCATCGTCCTCTTCTCTTGATGATTTGGATATTTCTGGTGATCTTGATTAAACCATTTGATTTGATTTCTATTTGACTGTCGTCATCATCAAGCACTTTATTAATGTCTCTGAAGTACCTCTTCCCCAAATCCATCTAAGCAAACAAATCCATCTAAGTGAATATTGCGAAAAATTTCTTACAAGCTTCCGACAAAAATGTTAATAGTCTATTAGCAAAAATGTTATATAGCAACAATAACAGTGTTGTAAACTTATGAAACTCCTCCAACAATATCATAAATCTTCTTGTCATAAATACTTAAATTCAAATTATCTTCTTAGCAGAAATTCAAAAACTTCCACTTTTCACGGAAAGATTAAGAAGATTTATCATTTTACCCACTAAATTCACACTGTAGTATAAAACTTCTTGACAATGAAAATGGAAAAAAAAAAACTATTATATTATATGTATATAAACTATTTAACATTTTCTTTCTCATCAAATCTATTCTAGTTTTTGTGGAACTGATTTTTTTCAATATTCTAATTTAAAATTAGATCCAAGTTTATAAAATAACAATTTGAATTAAAGTTCTAAAGGATATTAATTAAAAAATAAATGTACATTAAAAAAAAAGTCTAAACAAAAAATTTAAAGTAGATTAGACAACTTTATATGTTCATATTTTTATTTTAGAAAAAATAATATATTTGAAAGTAAGGAAATATACTTCAAAATTTTTAAAAATAAAAATCTCTATAATATATAAAAAAATGGATTGCACCTCTAATACAATATTTTTTTTATACAAATTTAAAGGTATAACAATAAAAAAATAAAAAAATAAAAACACTAATAGATTTATAGAAATAGCTTACCTTTATTTCTTTCCAGTACCTCCCATTTCTTTTCATTTATAATATTTGATTATTGTTCACCCTCTGTCAAATATTGACACATAATTTTTTAAAAAAAAAATTAAAACTAAGTATAATAAACTAATCAAAACAATATAATGAGAACCAAAATAAATATAATGACAATCAAAATAAAAATAAAACAAAAATAAAATGATCTTAAATGGAGTTTTATGGAAGAACCTTCGCCATGGAGAATAGTATTTTTTTTTTAAAATTTATTATAAAAAAATACACCGAGTGCTATTGCTTTGCTTGTCTACATATTCAAATAGAAAAATTATAATTAAAAAAAATATACCTTGAAAAGTTTGCCATTATCGTTACCTCATCAACAATAAAATAAAAATCTAATTGAAATGTATGAAATGTGTGATACATGATGAAATGATATCATTTATGTTTCTCTGTTCTAGACTGAAAGCGACTTTATATGAAAAAGAAATGTAGTGATGTGACGTTTCTCTGCAAATAGACATTAAAGGTATGCAAGCATCTTTATGTATAAAAAAATTGGTGGTATTAGGACCATTTTTGTTTCACATTTACATGATGGCACTGTCTCATTTCCCTTTTTTTCGTTCACATTAAAATAATGTCTTAAAAAGAAGCAACTTAAAAAAAAAAAGTTACTCCCTCACTATATTTTATTGTCATTCATATTATAACTATTTCTAAAATATTTTTATATGAGAAAATGTACTTTATATCCGGTGAAGTATGTGATATTGTTTATTTGTTACTTCTCTTACTATATTTCCCTATGATTGACCAAATGACTATTTAGAAAATATTTTATGATAAAAAAATATTTTATACTGAAATATATCACATTGTTTCTTTGAATTGTGTCATTTCCTTTTATTAGTCTAACATTATTTTTTTTTTCTTTTAAACATTATATTTATCTTATAAAAATATTTTAGTTGAAAGGAAAAAAACTACAAATTTCATTTGTATCTCTATTTAACATTCACATATAGCATTTTTATATAAAAATAAATAAATTTAGATGATGAAATGTTCTATATCCATTTCTCTATTTCACATTCATAATGTATCTACACTGAAAGCGACTTTATATGAAAATTAAATAAATACAGTATTGCAGACGTTTTCATTCCACATATAACAACTATCCAAGGATCTTTATATATAAAGAAAATATAGGTGGTATTAAAAATATTTTTATTTGGTATTCACTTAATGATCTTTAAATAAAATATAGATAGAATTACTTCCCTTACTATATTTCCTTGTCATTGAAATTATTTAGAAAAAATCATTATATGATAAAAATACTTTATACATATTGAAATTTCTCATATATATATATATATATATTTCATATAATGACATTTTTCTCTTTTATGTTTTTTTCGTATTGAAATAACTCTATGGTGAAAAAATATTTAAAAATAAAATTACTTCCCTTATTATATTTCATTGTTATTTAAATAATAACTATTTAAAAAATATCTTTATATGATAAAAATACTTTATATCTCATGAAATAAGTTATATTTTTTTTTTCATAAAAAAATATTAATTACAGATTTCATCCATGTTTCTATTTAACATTGACATACAATATATTTTTATCAAAATAAATAAATTAACATGATGAGACAATACTATTTCGATTTATCTGAATCACATATTTATAAACCGTGAAAGCGATTTTATATGAAAAAAATAAATACATTGATGTTACATTTCTTTTCCCAAATGGATATAACATATCTTTATGTAGAAGAAAATATGGGTGGTATTACACACATGATGACTCTATCTCATTTATGTTTCTTCGTTCACATTTTAAATAATGTCTCTACAATGAATTTTTTATTTTTTTAAAAGAAAAAAAAGAACTATTTCTCTCACTACATATTCTTTTAACTATTTATAAAATATTTACTATATATCTTTGTGGTTGAAATATAAATTTAACAATATATGCCAATGCTGCTATTTCATTTTACTAGTGTGACATTATTTTTTTCCTCTTAAATTACCATCACACCTCTCCTCGTTTTACTAGTGTGGCATTATTTTTCTCTTTCTTAAATTACCATCACAAATATAATATTTATTTTTAGAATAAAAAGTACCAAAATAAACTCAATCAATTAATATATTCAATCAATAACACAAGCTCAAATAAGTTTAGAGTTTTACTTACCATCATTCACATGATGGCGCGATCTTATTTATATTTCTCTGTTGACATTTAAATAATGTCTCTATATTTAAAAAAAAAAACTCTAATTATTATATTTTCCTTGTCATTGACTGTTTGGAAAATACTTTTAATAATTAAAAAAAAACTATAACTTGTAAAATGTGTCATTATTTCTTTATTGACATTAAAAAATAAATTAATTTCTAATATCAAAGTTTTGTTTTAATTTATTTTTAATAGTATATATATTATTATTACGGGATATAAAATATTACAAAATAAAAATTAAAAAAATTAAAAAATGATTTTAACACTAAGTAATAAAAATATATAAGATAATTACGAGCACTTTGTTAAACTTCGTAATTTAGACTGCATCTTTCAAATCGATTATATATTTCAATTTAATGAAGTTTAAAAGAAATGAGTGAAAAACCGCAGCAAATTTGCATAAAGTATTTTTGTATGGAAAGTGGAAAAAAGTAGTACTTTGAATATTACATTATAATATTTAATATTGGAAAGTAAATTGTACACTCTATGAAGTGTTATAATAATTACATAATAAAAGGATTTTTATTTTAAAAAAATAACTTTATTTCTTATAAAATGTACATTTGGATATATTTTGATATTTATAATTGGTTTGTAATTAGAAAAAGACTTGAAAACTATTTTGGAGTATCATATTTGATTAAAAAAGATATTTCATAAAATGGGTTCTAATTAAGAAAAAAATAATTGAGAATCCTAAATAAGAGAAAGTTTTCTTAATGGTTTAGATTTACTTTGTGACTAAGTAATCTAATGCTATAAATATAGTGTTTGTATATATTATTAGATATTCTGAGAGAATAATGTATATCTAATTGGTTAGGTTTAGGAAGTGTTCGATGGGAGCCTGGAAACTATGAAACCGTTGAGATCTTAAGTTCTAAGATCGAGTTCTAATATCTTATAAGAGCCATATAGGGAGAGTTTATGTGTGAGACTGTGACCAATGTAATTGGGCTGGAGGGTGGGAGGATGATATTCTGGTTGTAACTGTTGCTTTATTATTACATAGTGAATTAATCTTTCTTCCTCCTGACGGTTGTAGTTTTTTCCTGCTTCGGGTTTCCACATAAAATCTTCTGTCTTATTTTTATCTCTATCTCTATTTTCTTATCTTGTGTGTATGTTTGTTTTACTTTGTGGTTATCAATACTCGTCTTCTTCACATTAGATCACTGATTTATTCAACAAATGGTATTAGAGTTAGTCGAGGTTTCCCAACAACTGGTATTAAAATCCCTAGTTCGGGAGCTAACACCAGTGGTGTTGTTAGTGAGTTTGGTTTGACCCAAGTAAACATGCATTTAGGTCAAATAAAAGCTAAATTTTTGAAGAATGAATAAATCTACCGGAGAAAGTGAATTTGATTCCTTTGATCGAGGTTGGATGTTAGAAAACAGAAGAAATTAAAGTTAGAAAAAATACTCCGGAAGTGTGTCTAGTATTTACTTTTCTGAATTCAAAATGTGGCTTCATCAATATCGACTGACATGTTCTTTTATCTAATATGGTCATATAGCTCATAAGGACTAAATTATTATTATTATTATTATTATTATTATTATTATTATTATTTATATTAAAAGACTGAAAAGATTGATGAGGAAAATTTTAATAATTTAAGTAGTTACATGTTATTTTCATAACTCAATTTATTTTGTCAATAATATAACTAAATTAGTTAATTTTATACTATGTATTTCTAATTCAAATATATTTTCAATTATCCAATACAATAATATTTAATTTAATTTAATTAATATTTGTAATGTGAAACTTTAAAATGTAAAATATTACATGCAATAAAATGTTATCATTAAATGGGAGATGCCCTTAAAAAGAATGTGTAGGTTAAAAAAAAAAAAGAAGAAAGAAAATTAACTGTTTTTTCAGGATGTTTTAAAAAAATATTCGGTTTTAACTAAATATTTTTGCCGTTAATTTTTAAAAAATATTAAAAAATAAATTAAAGGATTATTACCATATTATAATGGTGGAAAAACTTTTTATGTAGGTGGAAAATATAAAAACTTAATTAAAAATAAATAATTTTTACAAGATTTACGAAAAAAATAATTATTAGTAATATTATACATTCTCTAAAGAATTTTAAAAAAAATAAAAACTAAAATTTAAAAATATAAAAATATATAAAAATTATAATTTATCTATAGAAAAGCAACCAAACGTATATATAAACAATTTTACCCCAATTTTTCAAACTTGACTATTTGAAAAAAAAAAAAAAACCTTTAGAAGGGTCTTTTTTAAAATTTGATAAATAATAATATAACATGTAGAGAATTGATGTGAAAGAAAATATGCTACCTCATACTTACTTCTAAATTATTTATTATTTTTTTAAATTTGTTTTATTTTTTTAAAAAATCAATGGACCCTGCAAATAGCTTTTAAGAAAGCATGCTGTGTAGATGGTCCTAAAGAATCTGTAAAATATTTATTATATATCACGTTACTTTCTTTTTACTCTCTAACATCTCTCAATACATTACACTTCCTCTCCTCTCTTTCCTCCTTCACAAATTCTTCCTTCCTATATTCACTTTGCAAAAGCTAGGTCCAGATGACATCAATGGAGCAAGAAGAGGATGATGGTACTATCTCTATTTCTTTTTCCTTCCTTTATATTTTTTATTTTTTTTTCATTCTCTAATACCTGTTAAATATTTACTTTTATGATTTTATTAGTAATTTTATGAAATTTTATGTGTCAATATCTATTAAAATTATTATTAAAAAGTGTTTAAAAAATATAAATATAGACATAATTAAATATTATTTTTTTTTTTCAGATATATAGCAAAGGAATCAATGTTGAAATGGAAGGTGCCGGAAAGAAAAAGGAAGAAGTGAATTAAATTTGAGATCTTGCTTTTAAGTATACTTTAAAAAATATTTATATTTTAGTCTTCCAAATTACATAATTATATATTTTCTAAGCAAATCATGGTACTTTAGAGATATCCGCAGGCTTCTTTATTTTCATTAAATAAATATGTATATCTTCATAATTAGGGATGACAATGGATGGATATCCGATCCATTTCCACCTATCCGAATCTAAATTTAATTAATATACCCGAATCCATACCCGATGTAAACCCGTAAGGTTAAATGGATTCGGGTTGGATTTAATCCTTTGGATTTGGATCGAATCCGTGGGTACCCGAGACTAAAATTTAAAAGAAAAAAAAATTAATGAGAAGACATAGTGAGAAGTGAAATTTTGAGTATATTAATTACATTTTTACTAACGATTTAAATTCCCTATGAACAATTCATACATCTACCTATATACTTTAAAAAAAAAAACAAAAAATATTAATAATAACATGTATTTATGTAATTTAAATTACATTTATATTTTAATAGATAAAAAATTATTTAAAATTAAAAATTATTTTTAAAATAAATCAATAATATACTTATTATCAAATTAAAAAAATATATTATAAAAAAAAGTTTTTTTAAAAAAAGAGTATTTTTATTTAAAAAAATAGCATACATTAATTATTTTTAGTGCATTAATTATTAATCAAGAATTGAAAATGTCATATTTTACAAATAAAAAGTTGATTTCAAATGCATTTATTAATTAGATATTTACCTACTTTTTAAATTTCCAATGAGCAATGTTTTATATATATATATATATTAATCTCTCAATTTAATATAATATATATAATAAATTGAGAGATTAATAAATTAATATATACAAACAATTTTATTAAATTGAGGAAGGGATATAAATTAATATATTACAACAACTTTATAAATTTGGATAAAAATGGTAAAATGGTCAATAATATATTTATAAAATGTATGAAAAGTGAAAAACAAAACCGATCGCATAATCTAAATGAAAAATATTTTTTAAATTATATCCACGTAAAAAAAGACTTTTTATAAGTTATATCTACAAATAAAATCTAAATAGATAATAGAAAAAAAATTTAAAAAAAAAACATAGTCTATGACTTGTGACTTGAACTCAAACTTACACCTAGTTCCTGCGTATATAATAAATTTTCTTTTATGTCAAATATTTTTTTTTTAATTTTTTTAAGAGCCGCCTTCGAGGAAGTATGAAAATATTGTTCATTCATTGTTTATTTTTTTTTAAGTAGATGTGTCATTTTTAACTAAATAATAATAATAATAATATAATAATAATAATATTATTATTATCATTATTAAGGATTATTAAGGAGTAAAATTTATGTGTTAATCATTTTTTTAATATAGAAATTTGAGTTATTTTAAATAAAAAAAAGTTAAAAATTAAAATTAAAATATATTTTATTAAAAGTATTAAATTTAAAAATAAATAATTATAAAGTGATTAGTTATATTAATCATAAAAGTAATATATATAATAATTAATTTAAAATAGTATTATAAAAATTATAATAATGTAATTTATTTTGTTGCCGCATAATAATAATAATAATAATAATAATAATAATAATAATAATATTATTATTATTATTATTATTATTATTAAATAAATAAATAAATAAATAAATAATTTGTGGATTTATGGATTCGGGTTAGGGTATCCAAATCCAAATCCATCTTAAAAGAGGATTGAAAACTATATCCAAACCCAACAATCCAAGAACCCGCGAACCCGAACCCGCGAACCCGAATCCATGATGGATTTTGTGGATGGATTTTGTGGATGGATATCCACATATTCGCGGATTCGTGGATATTTTTGCCATCCCTATTCATAATAGCGTTTATCATAACTTATTATAGAAGCACAGAACAACCATTGGATCATCATCTGACTGGAAAAAATTCACTGATGATGATAACAATGGTAATACTGTATGTCTCTCTCTAACATATAACTTTGTTTGAATTATATCAGGACCATATGCTTGTGCCAATCATGACACAAGAAGAGCTTTGGGACCATAAAATACAATAACAATTTTTACAGAACCATGACTGTGAAATCACATGGAATCGCAGAAGGGGGACCAAGACAATCTCAAACACCACATCCTAATTTTGCACAATTTTAAATTGTATTGTAATGTTTGACTCAGGTTTATTTGTTTTTATTTTATTTTATATTATTGCATTGGATGGTGTTTACAATATAATCCATTAATGGATTATCTCATTCTCAATTAAAAAAAAAAAAAAAAAAACATTTTGCTGAATGCAACAATTACTATCATAGCTCAGGTTGGTTAGTTGTTGAGAGGTAAAATGAATAGTTATAAGCATATTCGAAAAATACATGTCGATTGAATACTATTTTGATGCGGTATATTCATTTCTTTGTTAGGTTTTAGATGAAATCTTAATCAAGGAACTTCTATTAGCTTTTTGTCCAAGGGTGGG
Organism: Cardiospermum halicacabum; assembly: GCA_031304145.1. Lineage (NCBI taxonomy): Eukaryota > Viridiplantae > Streptophyta > Magnoliopsida > Sapindales > Sapindaceae > Cardiospermum > Cardiospermum halicacabum. Next base: position 567,757 of record CM062390.1, on the reverse strand, counting down.
GTGATGCCATCAATCAAAATATTTTGAGCCATTTTTACGGTTCATGAGATTAGTGAAACTCAAATCAGGAATTCTTCATCAATTAGATGCTAATTTGTTTTAGGTTTAGGTTTATTCTCGTTTGGCCTTTGTTATTTAATTATTTTGCATTTCCAAATTTTTGTAAGTCAAAGTTGCTGACAAGGTACGTGTGGTGTGGTGTATTTGCTAATTGTTGGGAATTCTTCTCTATTTGTATTTTCAACCACCTCTCTTATTTTCTCCTTCTATCTCTTCTACCTCTTCTACCGTTCTCATGTATTCTATTTTTTTTTTCTTTTACAAAATATTCCCATATTAATATTGGAATTCTCATAAGCATATGTAAAGTTTGTTGGAATTGTAACTAGAAGTCGGATGTCTAGTAGTAATTAAAACTGATGCGATTTGTCGAGGGGCAAACAAATTTTGATTTGGACCGGCCATACTATTGGAATCAATGGCAAGTTTCCTCAATAAGAAAATGTGAAAATTCATTATATGTGTTGTTGAAAAGATATGAAAATTTAACTGGTTTGGCAATTTGAAAAGGAATCAAAAACTATTTTGAAAGTACAATAGTTGATCAGGGATGACATTTATTAAAATAGATTCTAATTAGAAGAATGATTATAGAGAATTTTAAATAGGAGGAGATTTTCTTTATGGTTTAGGATTATTGTGATTAGAAGTTACAAATATTACGATGGTATCTATTAGATATCCTGAGATAATGATGTAGACGAGGTTGGTTATGTTAGGGATTAAGTTAGGGGATTATAAGAACTTGAAAATCATGCAGATCTTGAGTTGTTAGATCGAGTCATGATATCGTCTAATAATTATATAAGAGATTTATGTGTGAGACTGTGACAAATATAATTAGTTGGGAGTGGGAGAGTAATATTCTAACTGTAATTATTGCTTTATTGTTATAGAGTGAATTACTCTCTCGTTATGCCGATGACTATAGCTATAATTTTTTTTTTTTCACTCTGAATTTTCAGATAAGAATCCTATATTTTATTTTTCATCTTTATTTTGTATCCGTATATGTTTATTTATATTTATTTATTTGGTGACGGTCCGTACTTTCATTGTTTAATAAATAGTATCCGAGTCAACTGAAATGGTATTAAAAGCCAACTGTGTTTTTCAGTCATGAATACAAATTAGGTAGAATTCTATAATAACTCGTCTCATTATTTACAATAATCAGACTATATTTTCTTTTTTAAATAGGAAGTAAAAAGTCAGATCTTCAACCATTTTTTATGATCAAACGTACATAGTATCCTTATTTAGTATAAGGCATCTCTAGTAACAAACACAGATCAAATCAATAATAAAATCAATACATAATGCATCAAGCAAAGGTAGTTTATGTTGTTGTTTTTTTTTTTTTTTTTTAAATTACAAAAATATTGAATTGCATTGAAAAAATATATTTGAGAATAAAAAGGATTTTACTAAACTGACTAATATCGTGCTATTATGTGCACTGGGAAAACAAACATTAGGTTGGTATATTTTTAAAAAAAATTATATAATTAAAGTTATAATTTTCTTTTAACAGCTAGTGTATATAAATTGATCTTTGAAATAATTTTCATAAACAAATGTACATAATACTAGAGTATTTTAAATTATACGAGCATGTTTTTATAATTGTAAAAAATATAAAAATATTTTTTTTTAAAAAATCATAAAATTAAATCTACTTAACTTTTCAAGTAACTAATTTAAAATTTAAGAAAATTTAAAATTAGACAATGTTTATTAAGGTTTACAAATGAATATAAAATTTGTATGCATGTGCTCGTATAAAAATTCTCTTCTAACAACATACCATTGAGCACTGTAATGCATGATTTCTATGTAGGAACTAACTTCACTCCCTGATATCCAAGTTGTATTTTGGATAACCATGAGAACAAACATAAACAACACTCCTACCCATATGGTCAATTCATAACACACATTGATCTATCTATGTAACCATATTATTTTTCGTCTATATGTATTCAAATACGTCAAGTCACGGTAACTGAGACAATACCAGGAGGAACCAAGAAAAATGAATGAATGTTATTGCTCTTCATCAGCTCACAAGACTAATTTGTATCCATCTTCTTCTTCCATTCAATAACTTGTTACCTGATTCCTAGGTCCCATATAGTAAGACTATTCAGTCGAATACACCAAATCAAACCCATTAATTACAAGAATGGGCGCAACCCCACTTCAACCAACAATTTTGTCGCTACTCAATAAACTAATTCTACTGTACACTTGCCTCTCAGACATGGCAGATTCATTTACTGTAGCATTAACTTCATAATACACACAGTAATGTAATGTATGTATATTTATTTTGTTGGGAAATGGATGATTATTAATTTGTTTGCATGTTGCAGAAGTACTTAAGGTACTGGTGGGGACATTGTTACAGTGAAGCATGTGGTCTAAATCTCTTTCATTTATGTTAATGTGGACTTGACCTTTATTTGCCACACAATTTTGCCAAAAGAAGACAAAACACTTGACAGAGAATTGATTATATTCAACATCTAGATGTAGATAGAGCTTGTGCTTGTCTGTCCACGTCGTCTCTATGTAATCTTGAAGACACCTTTCACTCTCATCTTCTCCTTCTGGTTCAAGTTCCGAAACCACACACCAATGCATGTTTTGACCATTCCCGATCTCTTCTTTACCCTTATCTAGCAAAACCAATACTACGCATGGAGAGTGTATGATTTTTTCTATAATTTGTCCCTACAGCTTAATCATTAATTAGACTTTTGATTGATGAATTGCCCCTTTAATCAAGATATACAAATATGAATGAAATGACATGAGAAACATCTAGATTATTTAAGATGTAAATAATTGCTATACAAATCTAGATATAGTGTACACTCTCACGTATTCCCTCAAAATCATGAAACATAAAACATAATGACGGACCCATTAAGCTTCAAATCTTAATAATACAACATAACAGGAATAAAAGTAAGTAAAACCTCAAGTGCACGTATGCATTACTTTCTCCTCCCTTTATTACCATCTTTTAACCCATCACACGCCATTCTCAAATCCTCTCTCTAAAATCCCAACCCCCAAAAATATGAGACCAACACCACCATCAACCAAAAACCAGACCGACATATACCCAACAGTGGCCTCATCAACAACCACAACACCAACATGTAGTCCGAACACGTGTAAATGGAGACCGTACTCCAACTCAAACGACTTCGAAACCAACGCGATTCTGATTCTAGTGATTCTGTTCTGCGCGTTGATTTGCGCTCTGGCTTTAAACGCTGCGATTCGTTGTTTTCTAAGAGGGGAGGAGAATATTAGAGGGAGGAGGAGGCGGAGGAGTGCGGAGGAGAGGAAGCCCGGAGTGGAGGAGTCGGGGGTTGAAGTGGTGGTGGCTCCGACGGTGTCGTATTCGAGTGAGATGAAACTTGTGGGAGCAGTTGCTGAGTGTGCGATTTGTTTGAGTGAGTTTGTTGAAGGTGATGCGGTTCAAGTGCTTGGAAGATGTAAACATGGGTTTCATGAGCAATGTATTCAGTTGTGGCTGTCTTCTTCTCACCATTCTTGTCCCACTTGTCGGTGTTCTTGTCTTAGCTCTCCGCCTCCGACCGCACCTTAGATCGCTGTTTGATTTGGGTCTCTGATGTTGTTTTATGTTCATGGTTATGCTTGTGAGAGTTCTGGAATTTGAATGTAGTCAGTTTGGTCTCTTTTCTTTTCAGTTTAATTACACAATAGTAACAATGTAATATATATTAAAGTTTTCAATATTTGGTTACTTATATGAAATTCAATCTTCCTGTTATATGTGTAACAACTAGTGTGGGCTGTTTTCTTGAATCGGAGGTTTGGATGGAAAGCTCTTTTGGTGGTGGTAATGAGTGGTTTTAGGATTGTGTCATTCTTTTTAAGAAAAAGAGTTGGTGTAAGGCCTATTTTGTTAAAGTTTGATGGTCTTTTGGGATGCAAAGAAATGATTACTTCTACCATCCTTTTTTCTTTACAATTTTCTGCTTTTATTTTTATTTTTTAAAACTCCATCCATTCCTTCCGGGCATATTTGACCATTGACTTTATTTATTTATTTACTTTTTTTTTTTTTAAAAGATTGATTTGGCTAAACCATTCTCAAACTAGAACTACCAGAACCTTGAATCCTGTATTGATGGAGTATATGTCACCAACAACTGATCTCCGGTTATCAGTAAAAAGAGAAATTCTGAGTCAATTAACTATCTGATGCTCAAGATAGATCAATATTATTTTTTAGAGGAAATTCAAAGAAAAAAACTTAATGAGTATTTTGTCAGAGGTTTTAGAAAGCTTACCTTATTAAATGAGACTTGTATTTATGGTAAACGTGGGAGAGAAAATCATGATTTCAAGTTCGTTCAAGTTCCTCTTCTGAAAATTCTGGAAAAAAAAGTAAAATAAATAAAATCATGTTATCATTACAATTTTTCTCTCTACGGTGGATATCTGAATTAGTAATGTAGAATAGAAATAATAAATAAGACTATTTAGACTCGTCACGAGTTTTCATAATCAATTTCATTTCATTTGAATGGAATGATGATAAATCTTGACAAACTGAAATCTCATGGCGAGAGAGTTATAATATTATTGTTTGATAATATTTAAAATAACATTAAATGTTTTTATAGTGCATAAAGAAATTTTAAAAAATAAAAATCCAACTGGAAACCACTACGATTAAAAATTGATAAGCGTTCCTCTTTACTATGACTGAAAATCAAAATGTCGTCAAAGTAAATCATTATAAATTTAAGGAGGAAATGGTGCAAACCTTGATTCATCAGTCGCATAAAAGTGTTAGGCGCATTAGTCAACCTGAATGACATAAATAACCACTCATACAGACTTTCCTTAGTTATAAATGCAGTCTTCCATTTATCATCTTCTCTGATCTGGACCTGATAGTAACCGCTTTTAAGACTTTGGAGCATTATTTACTATGGCGTGAATTCATTATTCATTCTGATCATTAAGCCTTTGTCCATTTTAAAATCCAGCAAAATTTAAGTAAGATACATGTACGATGACAACTTATTTTGGGGCGTTTAGCTATGTGCTTAAAATATAAGGCTGACTCTAGCAATGTGGTAGTAGATGGATTATGCAGAAGAACTGTACTACTGGCTACCATTAGTCAAGAAGTTGTGGATTTGGAATCCCTACGAGACCTATGTGATAAAGACGAAGACTTTACCAACGTGTGGGAGAAGGTTTAATCTAATTAGCCAACTGATGATTTTGTGGTCCATGATAGGTATTTATTCAAGAAAAATAGATTATGCATTCCCCGCTCATCTCTTAGGGAGAAACTTATAAGATACATTCATAGAGGAGGCCTGAAGGGACATTAAGGGTGAGACAAAACTATTGCTAGTTTGGAAGCTTGGCTTTTCTAGCCATAATTAAAAAGAGAAGTATGATGTATGGTGAAAAGTGTCTAACTTGTCAGGTTTAGAAGGGACACGCACAGAATACTTGGCTATATACTCCTCTGCCGATTCGTGAACAACCTTGGGAAGATTTGTCTATGGACTTTGTCCTAAGACTACCACGTACTCAGCATGGCTCTGACTCTATTTTTGTTGTGTTTGATATATTTTCGAAGATGACTCACTTCATTCCCTATAAGAATATGAGCGACGCGTCTCACATTGCTCGATTATTTTTTCAAGAAATTGTCTTACTTCATGGCGTACCATCGGACAGAGATGTCAAGTTCCTATCTTACTTCTGGTGGTCTTGTGGAAACTTTTCAGAATAGAGCTTCAATATAGCAGTGTTGTTCATCCTCAGACCGATGGACAGACAAAGGTGGTGAATCGCTCGTTAGGGAATCTGCTTCGTTGTATTTGCAATAACAAGAATATAGCTTGGGACTTTGCTCTAACTCAGGCAGAATTCGACTATAATAGTGCCATGAACAGTTCTACTAAGATGGCTCCGTTTGTAGTTGTATACAGAAAACTGCCTACTCCAATTGTTGACCTTATTGCTTTGCCTACAGGATTTACAAAGAGTATTGCAGCTAAGAACCTGACGTCATAGCAGGTTGACGGCTTTCAATAGGTATGTCAATATATTTCAGAAGCAAATCTGAAGTATAAAGCTGCTGCTGATGAGCACCGACGTTTTAAGTCCTTTAATATTGGTGATCAATTGAATGGGTATCTGCGGAAGGAGCGTGGTGGTAGACAACACAAGCTTGATCTAAAGAAAATTGGTCATTTTCACATCATCCAGAAGATCATTGACAACGCATACGTTCTAGACCTGTCTGACCATACGAAGATATCCAAAATGTTTAACCTTTTCCCTTACTACCATTCTGATAATAACTTGAGGTCGAGTTTTTTTTAAAGTGGAGAGGAATGATGTAGATCAGATTGTATTGGACTACATGAAGGATCTAGATCGTTCTAAGACCACTTGAGAAGGGCCTAGAATATTCATTCGTAGTCCATTTTGGGCATGCAATAGCTTTCTGGAAAGGAAATTGTTAGACGGACAATTTTCAAATTGCAAGAGGATGCCGAAGGCGCTATTTCATGGTTATAACGCCCAAATTCAATTGTTTTAGGGATTAATTTTGACTTTATCTGTTTTTGCCAATTTTAGGGTTCCTATTTCCAGCAGTATTTCTATTTTTTTAGGTTTCTTTTTCACTACAAAAATATCGTATGTTATTCTAAACCTTATCAAGTAATAATATTATAACTTTCTCTCAGTTTGAGATTTGGTTCTTCCATTCCCTTGGATTAGGCTTTGTCATATTTTCTGGACATTTTTCTGCAATCACTTGCTCAGTGGCATGAATAGTTGCACCAAGTGAGCAAGTTTTTTTAGACTCATATTTTTTCTAGCTCTTATGTTGTATGAGTATAAGAGTTTCATCATATAAGCAATTATATAATTATCACTCTCAGTTGCTAAGTTATAAAAATATTTTTTAAATTCACATGTATATGGTTTAATTTTGCAAATACTATAGATTAATATGTTACTCAAATGATATTCAGCTTCTTTATGTTGTTTATCAATTGTAGTACCATGCATCATTGTGTGATCTTTACCAAAGAACTCTAGACTTATTAGATTTATAAGCATTGCTGCTTGTGTTGAAGAATTGCTACTTTATTTCAGCTTCTCAAACAAAGTACTATTTTTATTCCTACAAAATAAATTTTGGACAGACCAGTTGTTTGGAGGGCTATCAAATTAAATATGTTGTTAGATCTAAATATTTTTACTTTAGGGTTAATATCGACTTCTAACATCATTCTATTAGCCCAAGTTTTAAAAACTTCTTTTTCATCAAACTCACAATCAAGATTTAAGAATTTTGAATCTTGTTGTGTCTTTTTACTTTTATATGCTTCAAAAAAATTTTTTTCAAGAATCATCTTGACACATATAATCTTTTCTAAATACTTCATTTTCCAGTTCTTGTTCTTTCCGTTTGCGGTCATACCAATTATCATTTTTTTACCAAATTCATTCTTGGCGCTAGAAGGGTCACCAGAAGTTCTACGACTAACATCTTCATCCATAATATTGGTTGGGTTAGCAATATCACAATTCAATTCAAGATAGATGAATTCTTCATTTTCTAACTTCTCTAATAGCATGGTAAATTTCCTTGCTAATAGGAGGTTGGCCATAAATAGATAATTGAGCTAATGAATCAATCCTATTACCAAGATTAAAAATTTATTGTTAGAATATTCATTCCTTTTTAGGAAGTTTATATGAAAAGAATGATCTATTTCGATAGAGTCGGATCAAAGGAGATTTTAATTTAGAATTAATTTCTTTAATTAGAAGGATAACAGTATTAATGGTAAAAATAATTTTAGCGTAATTACTCACTATGGTATGTTAATTAATTATATTTTGTTTTTGTAAAAATTATTTATATCCTTTTCTCCAAAATGATTTTTGAAGATTCTTATTAATTCAACAAGATGTTATTTGATTTCTTGAATAATTAATGGACATTTAGATTTTTTTTTATTTTTTTTATTTTTTTAAACATATTTTAGTATATATATATATATATATATATATATATATATATATATATATAAATGAAAGTGCAATTTAAAAATTTTGAAGTCAAACTTTTTGACTTTTTCTTGGTGAGAATAGTTGAAAGTTGGTTTATGGAAGTTTAAAATAGACTCAAATTGTAATTTAAACCTCTTAATTTTAAAGAATAAATTTTTTAATAGTTTAGTAAATGTAATTATTTCTAATTTTAATTTTAAACTTGATTGAAAATAATTATTTATTTTTTTCTCTTAAATAAAGATCCATTAATTATTTACTTAATTATAAAGTTCAAAAGAAAATTTACTTGGAAGGTAAATAAAGAAACAAATTAATTATTGTTAACAGTAATTTATTTCAGTATATCAATGAGTTTTCCCTTATAAAAAACAAATAAGAGAAGGTTTCCTTATCTAGCAAGGAAACCGAAGTTATAATCCTAAACCAACAGGAGTCAATAATGACCCCTATATAAACCTGATACATCCGAACAAGTTCTCCACACAACCTCTAAACAACCACTGCAATCTTTTCAAGCTCTTCAACAACAACAACAATGTCCTGTAGCAAGGTTTTGACCGTTATTTCATCCGACAGCGAGAAATTCGAAATAAAAGAAAGCATCGCAATGCAGTCAGGAATATTGAAACTAATGATAGAAGATGGGTGCTTCGAAGGTGAAATCCCACTCACTAACGTGACGAGCAAGGTTCTTTGTAATGTCATTAACTGGTGCAACAAACATGGTGAAGAAGATAAGAAGGATCAAGAGATGCTTATGTTATGGGAAAAGGAATTCATCGATGGATTGACTGTGGATGATCTTTTTAGTGTGTTGTTGGCTTCTCATTACTTGGATGTCAAGTCACTGGTGGACTGTGCTTGTCAACGTATTGTTGATTTGATGAAAGGGAAGACACCTGAACAAATTCGGGAGATATTTAATATAGTAAACGATTATTCCCCTGAAGAAGAAGCTGAGGTACGAAAAGAAAATAAATGGGCATTTTCACCCTAGATTCTGGGTTCTTATGGAAATTGTATTTTTTTTAGTTTTTATTTTATAAATTTGTAATACCGATTATGAATTTCTGATAAATATAATGAAAATAATTAAATATTTTTATTTTTATTTTTATTTATAAAAAATATTTATATTGAGCCGTATTTTAAAAATCCAATTATCCATTTCCTGTTGAGGAGATTTAAATACAGTTTAAATTCTGATTTACCATTATTAAAATACTAATAGTTAGTCTAATTGTTTGTGTAATTCAATATGTTATTCAACAACAATGTCAACCAACTCTTCCTCTTCGTCCTCTTCATCAGAAGATGATGAGACTAATGTGAAGGGAAGATGCTTTCGAATGTTATCGAATAAGAAAACTGAATTACGAGTATCTAATCACTTGAATTTGAAGCCACTGATAAATTGTGCTGTTTCATTATACTTGTAAACAAATAGCTGATTTGATTTAAAAAAAAAAAAAAAAAAAAAAAAAAAAAAAAAAAAAAAATCAGTCAGCTTTTTAATATAAAAGAAAACTGTGGGGAATAGATTGGCCTGGACATTGGCATTCTTGAGACGATATTACTTGCTTGGATGACCACAGCAGCGTTGCCAGATACGTAGTCAGTAAATGTCACACTCTCGATAAAATTGTCGAAAAGAGAGTACATATAATGTGTCTTGATAACCGTATATGCTAGAACATTGCAGTTAAGTCTGCATTTACTCTTATTGCTACTGCTGGGTGCTTCTCTGGCCCTGCTCTGTTCTCCACTGTTAAATCTGTTGCAAGAAACCCATCTCCAGACACAGCTGGAAAGTGAAGAAGAAATTTAAGTGAATCATAGTTGACCAAGGTACTAATTTATTTTCCTATATGAATGAATATTCCTTTTTATTCTTAGGAAAGGGAAATAAAAATAAAAATAAAAAACTATTATTTGACATCTCCACGCCCAAGGTAGATGCCTAGACGAGAGAGAGAGAGATGTTCATAGATGCTACGGTTAGAGATAGGTGTCTAGAGCATATGTGGTAGCTCTGAGCGTTGAAAATGAGAAAACAATATACTGCAATATGCTGATTTCTATTGATAGCAGAGTGCCTTTAAATAGGCATATTACTCAAACGGATTACCATCTTCATTCCTAAATTGTAGAGATACTTATTTGACTAAATAAATGCTAACAGATTAAAAACACTATGAAATTACTCTCCTTGATTTCAGTAACTGATTGACTGTTTCTATTTCAAACCATCAGTTTCAACACCTCCCCGTGATTTGAAATCACATACTCCAAGCAGCTTTCTGAAATGAATGTATTTCTCCTTCTGCAGAGCTTTTGTCAAGATATCCGCAAGCTGATCATGTGTGCTACAGTATTGAATCTCCACCACTTTTCCAGATATGAGATCTCTAATAAAATCCAACCTTGTGTCAATGTGCTTTGTTCTACTGTGAAGAGCTGGATTCTTTGTCATAAAAATCTTCGATTTGTTATCACAGAAAATCACCATTGCTGTCTCCTGATGTTGTTGCAGCTCCCTTAGAATCCCTCTTATCCACACTGCTTGACATGTCGCAAATGCTACGGCAACGTATTCAGCTTCTGTGCTTGAAAGAGCAGTGATTGGCTGCTTCTTTGAACTCCACGCTATAGCTTCCGAACCAAGAGTAAAAACATGTGCAGATACACTTCGTCAATCATCAAGACAACTCCCAAAATTTGAGTCTGAATAGCCGTAGAGTTTGCATTCAAGAGGAGCTTCAATTTTACTGGGATACCAAATTCCATATCCTGTTGTTCCTGCTATATATCGCAAAATGCGTTTTGCAGCACCAAAATGAATTTGTGAAGGTTTTTCCATAAATCTTGAGACTACACTTACAGCGAATGCGATATCTGGACGAGTGTGAGTCAAATAGATCAATTCTCCAACAAGACTTCTGTAGAACAGGGAATTTGCTGCAGCTGCTCCATCAATACTTACAAGTTTTTCATTGGTATGCAAAGGAGTTACTGTTGGGTTGCAATTTAACATGCCAAATTTCTTTAACAGCTCCTTTGCATATATCTTCTGATTAAGAAAAATCCCATCCTTTTGCTGTATGACTTGTAATCCCAGAAAATATTGCAGTAACCTCAAGTCTGTCATTTCGAACTCATTTTTTATGTATTCTTTGAATTCATTAACTAAAACTTGTGAAGAACCTGTAAAAATTATGTCATCAACATAAAGGCATACTATCATGAAATCTTCTTCTCCATTACGCTTGACATATAAGGTTGGCTCCCGTTCACTTCTCTCAAAGCCAAGTTTTAAAAAATAATTGTCAATACGATTATACCAAGCCCTTGGGGCTTGTTTGAGACCATAAAGGGCTTTTCGTAATCTATACACCTTTTCCTCTGCACCTTTGACTTTGAATCCATCAGGTTGCTCAACATACACTTCTTCCTGAAGCTCTCCATTGAGAAATGCAGACTTGACATCAAATTGATACACTATCCATTGATGTTGAGCTGCTACAGCAAGAAAAATTTGTACCGTTTCAAAACGTGCCACAGGTGCGAATATTTCTTCAAAATCTATGCCGGCCTGCCGTGAATAGCCTTTGACAACGAGACGAGCTTTGTGTCGCTGAATTTCACCATTGGAACCATATTTGGTCTTAAAAATCCATTTAAGACCAATTGCCTTTTTCTCATCAGGTAAATCACATAGGTACCAAGTGTTGTTTCTGCTGATGGAAGAGATTTCTTCTTTCATAGCTTGTTCCCATTTAGTCTGTCATTTTGCTTCTTCAAATTTCACAGGATCTGCACTTAATAAAGCAAATCCACATGTTTCATATAATTCAGCTAATGATCGATACCTTCGTTGTGCAACTGGAGTGGAAAGTTTTGCTGATGGTGCTTCATGATCAGCTTGGCATGTGGGCACTGGTGATGAACACTCTGTTTGAGTTGTTGTTTTTATCACATCTGTTGACATCTCTGGTATAGACACTATTTCTTTTTCATGGATTTCACTGCACTCAGTTTCCTGCCAATTCCAACTTAAACTTTCGTCAAATGCAACATCTCTTCTAATAAGTATTTTCTGATTGGTAGGATCATATAATCTGTATGCTTTTGATTGAGTACTATAACCAACAAAAATACACTTATATGACTTATGATCCAACTTACTTCTAGTTTGAGAAGGAATCAAAGCATAACATATAGAACCAAATATTCGTAAGTGACTTACATTTGGTTTGATATCATTCCATGCCTCAAATGGAGTTTGATTCATCACAGCTCTTATAGGAGAGATATTGAGAAGGTACACAGCAGTGGCCACTGCTTCAGCCTATAATGTATTTGGTAAATCTTTTTCCTTCAACATGCTTCTCGCCATCTCAACAACCGTTCGATTTTTGCGCTCTACAACCCCGTTCTATTCTGGAGTATATGGAGTAGTCAGCTCTCTATGAATCCCATGTTGTTGACAAAAGGACATAAACTCATTGGATAGAAATTCCCCTCCTCTATCCATACGGAGAGTCTTGACATAAAATCCACTCTGTTTCTCTACAAGTGCCTTAAATTGTGTGAATTTCTCAAATGCTTGATTTTTTCTCTCGAGAAAGTAGACCCATGACATCCTACTGTAATCATCAGTAAGAAGAAAGAAATACTTACTGCCACCAAGAGAGGTAGTTTGCATTGGACCGCAAAGATCTGCATGAACTAATTGAAGACACTCTCTTGCACGCCATATTTGCCCTATCGGAAAAGACCTTCTCTTCTGTTTACCATAAATGCAGCCTTGACATATTTTTATATTAGTGACAGAAGGTAATCCAGAGACCATACCTTTGTCTTTGAGAAGTTGCAACCCTTTGATATGTAAATGTCCATATTTAAGATGCCAAAGGAATGAATCACCTTCTGTACTTGCTTTAAGAACAAAATTTCCCACAGATGAAACATCTAATGGAAACATTTGATTCTTTGTCATGGAAATGTTGATCATCACACGTCCTGTCTTTTTCTCAGTAATACAACATTTACCATCATCTAACACTACCAAGTATCCACATGACAAGTTGTCCCACACTTATAAGATTAAATCCAAGGGTGGGAACATACTGCACATTATACAGACATTTGAATTTTCCAGGGCTGATTTCAAACCTGACTGTTCCTTTACCTTTAACAAGAAGAGTGCCACCATTACCAAGTCGAACAATTTGTTTGTTTGACTCAACAAGCTCAGCAAACAAAGATTTAATCCCTGTCATATGGTTTGAACATCCACTGTCCACAAACCATATGTGACTTTGATACTGCTCCTCTTGTATACTACTTTCTGCCATAAATAATTTCTCCTCAACTTCAACATATTCTTCACTTTCTGTATCTTCCTTTATAAAATTTGTCTGCTATTCTCTGGACCAACAATCAGCCCTCATGTGTCCGTAATTGCCACAATTATAGCATTGGATTGCATTGTATAACCTCTGATTCTGATCATCATTGCGACCTCTTCCAGTACCACATCCTGTTGTTCTGTCTCTTCCAGGAAATCGACCACGAGATGTACCACGATAACTACCCCTTCCACGTCCTCGTCTACCACTGCTGGCATCTTGTACTTGCAATGCTTTTTCTCCTTCCTCTTTGTCAGCCTTTCTGCTTATTCTGGCATCATGAGCTTGTAAGGAGCCCATTAGCTCATCAAACGAAAATGTGGATAGGTCTTTAAACTCTTCAATAGCAGCTACAACATGATCGAATTTGGTGTTCAAACTTCGTAATATCTTCTCTACTATGATTTGATCATCTATCTTGGCACCATATGATCTCATTTGGCTTACCACAGATATAGCTTTACCAAGAATATCTGATAAAGCTTCATCATTTTTCATTTGCAGAGTTTCAAACTCTCTACGCAAAGATTGAAGTCTGACAACCATCACTTTTGAATCTCCCTGAAACTCTTTCTGCAGAACTGTCCAGGCTTGTTTTGATGTGTTGACAGTGGAAATTCTAGAGAACACGCTATCGTGAACGGCTTGTTGTATGATTGCTAACGCTTTAGCATCTTTCTTCCTGGTTTCTTTTAACTTTGTCACATTTTCTGGTTTGAGAACTTCATTTTTTGCCGGCTCTATGAATCCATTTTCAATAAAATCCCATAAATCCTGTGATCTGAGGATTGTCTTCATTCGGATTGACCAAAACTCGTAATTTTCCCCTTTGAAAATGGGAATGAGTGGTTGAGATGATCCCAAAGCAGTACCATTATTGGACATGCCACACTTGCTAAACGTGTTTACACGCTTCTACTGTATGTGTTCCACTCTGTTTTAAACTGCCTCACACTGCTATGTGTTTCACTCAACAGTCTCCCACTGCTATGTGTTTCACTCGACCTCACGCTGCTTATGCGTTTCACTTTGTGTTTCACTCTGCTTCTATGTTTCACTCTGCCTCACTATGTAACTCACACTGCTATGTGATTGTGGCGGCTCTGATACCACAATGTTGGCTCTGAGCGTTGAAAATGAGAAAACAATATACTGCAATATGCTGATTTCTATTGATAGCAGAGTGCCTTTAAATAGGCATATTACTCAAACGGATTACAATCTTCATTCCTAAATTGTAGAGATACTTATTTGACTAAATAAATGCTAACAGATTAAAAACACTATGAAATTACTCTCCTTGATTTCAGTAATTGATTGACTGTTTCTATTTCAAATCATCAGTTTCAACAATATGCTCACTGAAGAGAGTATGAGAGATGCTGGATTGAAAATCGATGCTTCAAGTTGAAAGTGATGTATATTTTATTATTATTATTATTATTATTATTATTATAATATGGCATGTGTTAGTTTAGACATTTAAATAAAATGCTAACATTAGAAGATAGGGATATTAGGAGAGATATTGAAATAAATTATTGATTATTGATATGGGTCCACATTTGAGCACTGTAGATGCTCGGTAAGGGAAATAAAAGAACAAATAGGAAACAGTTTTCTTGACCAAGTTATAAATCTTAAACCATAATAAAACGGGATTCAATAATATCGTTCCTATATAAAAATCCAACTTATACATCCACAATTTCTCCAAAAAATCACGGTAATCTTTTCAATGTCTTCTAAAAAAAATGTCATGTAGAGGTTTTGACATTGATTTCATCAGATGATAAGAAATTCGAAATAAAAGAAAGCATAGAAATGCAATCAAGAAAATTGAAACTAATGGTAGAAGATGGATGCTTCCAAGGTGAAATCTCACTCACTATAGTGACGAGTAAGAGTCTTTCTAATGTTATTGCTTTGCTTTCATGATTTACAAAAAGTGTTGTTATTGCTTGCATGATTTACAAAAAGTATTGTTGTTAAGAACCTAATGTCACAAAAGCTTGACGTCTTTTAATAAGTACGTCAATACATTTCAGAAGTAAATTTGAAATATAAAGTTATCGTTGATGAGCACAATTCATCAATAATTGAAATTAAAGCTAAGTATATATATAAACTCAATTCATTAATAATTGTAATTAAAACTAAATCTATACAAAATTATTGAAAAAAATGGCTTCTTCTACAATTATTTTATACTTTACTATGAATTTTCTTTCAATCTTCTCTTGATATTTCTAAATATTTATACTCTTCATCTTCGTATCTTATTTCTCTTTCCATATTTTCTCGTAATAGTTTTTAATAAGACTCCAAAAAAAAATCCATTATACATAAAACTCGAATAAAAAAAATTGTTAAAACATAAAACATGAACAATTACATGGAAAAACTAAAAATAAATACAGGACAAAATAAAAACAAAACTAAAATTATGAAAATATAAAACAAAAATAATTACTCTAAAAGACAAAAAATTAAAATTATCGATTTAAAATACTTACTTTAAATATGTGAAAAGAATAAAATAAACTAAAAACTAATTGTCAAAAAAAAAGGGATTATAACAGAATAAAAATAAAAAAAAAAGAAAGAAAACTTATTGTGAAATAAATGTACATAATCATCGGCGGTACCTAAAAGATGAAAAAAAAATCATATAAAAAGACAAAAACGAATATAATATTATTAACTTAACAAAATAATATAGAAATATCAAAATTAAAATTAACGAAAAACCATTTAATAGAAAAATAATACTTACATGTGAAATTTAGAGAGTTAGATAAAGAAACAAAAACGATGGAATGAATAAAGGAGTCGAAGAAATTAGTCCCCATTATATATTGATTATTAATATTATAATATTTTAAAATGGTTAAAACATATTTTAAAATTATATTTTAGATCTTTAAAAAACATCACAATGCTAATATAGAAATAAATATTTTCAATACATTAAATACATATATTCTCATTCAATATTTTATAACCATGTATCAATCTCACAGTTTTGACACTTGTAAAATGAAAATTTTCATTGGACCAGGAAAAATTGAATGGAAAAAACAACGATTTTATATATATATATATATATATATTTGATAACTCATTATGGTCTGTTAATTCATTATATTCTTTTGTAAAAATTATTTAATCTTCCTTTTCAAAATGACTTTCTAAAACTTTTTATTAATTCAGCAAGATCTTATTTGATTTATTGAGTAATTGATAGATATTCAGGTTCTTTTTACATATTTTAAAATATATATGGATGAAAATCCAATTTAAAAAGTTTGTAGTCAAACTTTTTAACTTTCACTTCAGGAAAATAGCTATGAGAGGTAAAATTGAACGCAATTTAAACTTTTTAAGTTTAATTTTTAAAAATCAAACTTTTAATAGTTTAGTAAATATAATTATTCCTAATTTTAATTTTAAACTTGATAAAAAACTTCTATTTATTTCTTCTTTTAAATAGGGATGTTTAACAGAAAATTCACTTTGGAGATAAATAAACCATAAATAAATAAATTATTGCTATTACATCAATAGTAATTTATTTTACTATATTAATGAGTTTTCCCTTAGTTCATTGGAAAGGGAAATCAAAAATAAATAGGAGAAGGTTTCCTTATCTAGCAAGGAAACCGAAATTACAGTCCTAAAACAACAGGAGTCAATAATGACCCCTATATAAACCTAATAAATCCCAACAATTTCTCCACACAACCTCTAAACAACCACTGTAATCTTTCCAAGCTCTTCCTCAACAACAACAATGTCCTGTAGCAAGGTTTTGACAGTGGTTTCATCAGACAATGAGAGATTCGAAATAAAAGAAAGCATCGCAATGCAGTCAGGAATATTGAAACTAATGATAGAAGATGGGTGCTTCGAAGGTGAAATCCCGCTCACTAACGTGACGAGCAAGATTCTTTGTAATGTGATTGACTGGTGCAACAAACATGGTGAAGAAGATAAGAAGGATCAAGAGATGCTTATGTCTCGGGAAAAGGAATTCATCAATGGATTGACTATGGATGATCTTTTTAATGTGTTGTTGGCTTCTCATTACTTGGATGTCAAGTCACTGGTGGACTGTGCCTGTCGACGTATTGTTGATTTGATGAAAGGGAGGACACCTGAACAAATTCGGGAGATATTCAATATAGTAAACGATTATTCCTTTGAAGAAGAAGCTGAGGTACGACAAGAGAATAGATGGGCATTTTCATCTTAAATAGATTCTGTATTTTTTTTTTTATTTGAAAGAATATTATGTTTTTTTTTTTTAAAATAAAGTTTTTATTATATAAATTCTTTTTAATATATTATATATAATAGTATATGCTCACCTTCGGCTAACCTACAAGTTAGAGAACAAACTAGTTTTGAAACTATTATTGTATACTGCTTAATAACAAACTTGCAATTTTCTCTCTTAAAAATATACAAATACTTATACATGACTTGCTGATACTTCATATATATCAGAAAGCAAGAAACACTCCAAACCAAGCAAAATCCATCATATGTCAATCTAATAAACACCCAAGCCACAAAATCAGAGCAAACATTCAACAAATCCATATTTAGAAACACTTTCTGTGAACTATGGAGGGTCCTGCATCATCATATTCTGCTTTGGATATCCACATCTGCATTAAAAACACAGCAGTGTAACATTTTCATACATGAACATACAACATAAGTGAATAACAAAATGATATATATGTACCTGCTGGAATGTGCTTAGAGAAGCCAGTATAGACCCACCAATCCAAACACTATACTTCCTCTCAGGCGGTGCCACCACCTTAATCTTCACACTGCTAGGCGCAAGAGCTGTAATCTCCTTGCTCATTCGATCCGCAATTCCTGGAAACATGGTTGTTCCGCCACTAAGCACAATGTTACCGTACAAGTCCTTTCTTATATCAACGTCACATTTCATAACTGAGTTATATGTGGTCTCGTGTATTCCTGGCGCTTCCATTCCAATCAATGATGGCTGAAATAACACCTCTGGGCACCGGAATCGCTCTGCGCCAATAGTGATCACTTGACCATCAGGTAGCTCATAGTTCTTCTCAATTGATGAGCTGGTACTAGCTGTGACCATCTCCTGATCATACTCAAGTGCTACATAGGCTAGCTTCTCCTTAATGTCGCGAACAATTTCCCGCTCTGCAGTTGTGGTCATTGAGTAGCCTCTCTCTGTGAGGATCTTCATCAAGTTGTCTGTTAAGTCTCGGCCAGCTAGATCAAGCCGGAGTATAGCGTGTGGGAGTGCATAGCCTTCGTAGATCGGAACCGTGTGACTTACTCCATCACCCGAATCCAGTACAATACCTTCAAAAAAAAAGTCCATTATCAAATACGATTTCACCACCACATAAGTGATTATTTTATAAACTTATTTCATAAATTTCTAACCTGTAGTGCGTCCACTCGCGTAAAGGGAGAGCACAGCTTGGATAGCAACATACATAGCAGGGACATTGAAAGTCTCAAACATGATCTGAGTCATCTTTTCTCGATTTGCCTTCGGATTAAGAGGAGCTTCAGTAAGCAATACAGGATGTTCTTCAGGGGCAACACGAAGCTCATTGTAAAAAGTATGATGCCAAATCTTTTCCATGTCATCCCAATTGCTAACAATTCCATGCTCAATCGGATACTTGAGAGTCAAAATACCTCTCTTCGACTGAGCCTCATCACCAACATAAGCATCCTTTTGCCCCATCCCCACCATCACACCAGCGTGTCTAGGCCGACCGACGATGCTAGGAAACACAGCTCTCGGTGCGTCATCTCCAGCAAAACCTGCCTGTCAGATAAAAACACCACATTTCGATCAGCTATCATGTACATCAAAATTAAACAAGGAGTTTAGTAATCAAAACTTCACCTTAACCATGCCAGTCCCATTGTCACATACAAGAGGCTGAATCTCCTCTGTCTCTGCCATTCTATCAATAGATCAGATGATGGAGAGGAGAGAAGAGAAGTGAATAAGTAGAAATGGAAAGTGGAGGTATCTTTTTCTTCAAAGGCAAGGAAAAGAGGGAGGGAACAGGTGGGGAGTTTGTCAAGTGAGCAGTGGCCAGAACACTACTACTTTCTCTGTTATTTCCTTTTCGATTGCACAGAGAATATATACCGTTTTTCCACTTTTATGTTTTCTTTTTTTGAATAATGGAGGGAGATGTCACGTTTTTTTCCTTTTTCTTTGTTTTCGAACAGATCAGATCAGATCAGATCAGATTGCATTATGAGTATGGTTGGTCTGGTCTGGGCGTTATCATATTTTTTCAATCGAATGAATAATTAACTGTAAATATGAGATGAAACTTCTGCACAGTTAACATTTCAAATCATTCATAATCATTGGTGCTGCAGGGGAGGACATGTTGAACTGAACAAAGTTCTAATTCACTAACGTGAATGACATAGATATAACGGATCCAATTTAAGAGATGCTTAATATACAGCATTGAGATAGTTGAAGTAACGTGGTTGGTACACTGGAATGAAAATTTTAATTGGGTTATTTTCAAAAAAAAAAAAAATCTCTATTATATATGTTTGGTACACTTTTTATATTTTTTTACACGAATCGCCAGTTTGTTTTGTTTTTTCCCCGGTCCGGTCGAGTTTTTTTCCTAAGCCCCAATAGAGGCTTTGAAACTTCCATCTTATTACGTAACACGTTGAAGGGGACAATCAGGATTGTTTTTTTCCCTCCATTTCAATCACATGATATCTATTAAATTTACATCAAGCATTTAGGATCAGTTACTGCACAATTTGTTTCTTTTCATCTGCTGACCCCACACCTGGATGATAATCAGACGTAGGTTCATGCCCATAACCATATTAGCCTTGAGGTACTTAATTGTACGCAAGGTGTTCTGTCAATTGCCTCAATGAGAAACATCAGATATTGGTTTCTTCTCAGGCTTGTTCACTTCTCTGTTATACTTCAAGTAACATTTGATCGAATTCGCATGTAACAAGTCATCTTGATCAAGAATATCAGTTTGCTTTTTTAAATTTTTTATATGGATTGTTAATATATGAGTTATTTATCGTGTCAAATTTTGCAGTGAAAAAGATGAATCTAGGGAAGGAGCTGAAGGAGACTTTGTATTTTGCATTCTCCTTTGAGTTCTTGAGAATGGGTGTACTATGGACGGTTGCTCTTCTGTATTCATACTGGCAATTGGTTATCCAAACGCTTTTTGGTGGAACATCTAACACTTATACACGTTGCACTCCTCAAACTACAGGCCTTACTAGGCCTGTTTGTATTATCACTGGTGTATGCTATCTTCCATTTCCTGCTCAATTCCAGTTTTATCTATTGCCATGTTGCATTTGCTTAATGTATTTTATTGCATTGTATTTGCAGGCTACTTCTGGTCTTGGGGCAGCTGCAGCCACTGCTTTGTCAAGGGAAGGTTTTTATGTTGTTCTGGGTACTCTTCTCTCTCTCATTTTTTTATGGTATATACCATTGTTTTTTGGCATATTGCGATTGAGTCCACAGCCCTATCATACATAAGTAAAGCAACTCAAATTTTGGTTGAGGTCTTATTCTCTAGTTTCAATATGGAGTTGAAAATTTTTATTGAGTAGGATGTCCTTGCTTGCCTATGGTTATCCGGTCGAGTGTCCCATTAATCATCTTTGCTGTAATTAATTATGAGAGTTGCTTAATGTTGTGTTTTTGCAGCTGGACGGTCATCCCGCTTATTATCAGAGGTATACTCTTGTGTAATTGTTCCGTGGTAATACTTAGATGTGTTTCTTTCAACTTAGTTAATATTTCAATTATTGGTTGTATGATAGACTATGATGGATATTTCGAGTCAAAATAAGGATGCTCATCTTAAAGCTTTTCAAGTCGACCTGACATCTTTTCGGTCAATCTTTAAGTTTAAAGATTCTCTTGAACAATGGCTTTTGGATTCGAATATGCATTCTTCAGTCCAGCTTCTGATAAACGATGCTGGGATATTGGCAGCATCATCTCGAGTTACCACTGAAGGCTATGATGAGTAAATATCTTGATTCTTTATATCTTTGTCATTTTATTATTTCATCTTTACCATATTTAGTTAGTGGCAGTTGGATTTTCTATCTAATAACGTAATGCTCAGGTTTGTAAATATGTGTGATGGTATGATTAACAAAGACCTTCAGCAAATAACCAACTCTGTGTTTTCACTTTATGGCTGAGAATGTGAGCATGAGACCTACCTCAACACTTTCTCTGGTTCTGCTTCAGTGAAATCTAGATGGAACTAGCATGCTTTGTGACCAAATTTTCCTTTCAATTTTTAATTTTATTTTTATGGTTTTTGCATGTTACATCAATCATTAGAAAACAAACACTAGCCTATTTATCTCACTGAAATTTTCATCGGTGGACATTCATTTTCTTTTGCCTTTAGTGAGATTCTTTCCTTTTTCCTTTTATTTTATGTGTTCTATCTTACTGTTTGTTATATGCATATGCTTAAATTTATGGTTCTGCTTACTACTTGCTATTAGAAGGTCAGTTTTGACCTTTGGTGTGTGAAATCTATTCAGACTGTCATAATAACTGAAGTATGATAGCTCTCTAAGTTTTCATCACAACTCTCCTATTTGTAATTCTTTGCTTAAACTGAAGATTTGATTGTTGTATCATTCAGGATGATGTGTACAAACTACATTGGTCCATTCTTTTTGACAAAAGCTCTATTACCCCTTCTCAAGAATAGCCCTGTTCCTTCAAGGATTGTGAATGTTACGTCCTTCACTCACAGAAATGGTATGCATGTAACACTTCTTTGTACTTGAAGCATTTGCTTGGTGATCTAGGCAATTTAATTAGTTTAACATTTCTTCCATATAATCTTCTTAGAAGCATAATATGTATGCTGCGAATCCATGGCAGAAACTTCTCTACTCTAGATTAGGAATTAGGTAGTGCTCTCTGTATTGGGTGCATCCAATTGACGCTACACAGACAAACTGTAGGTGTAGAACATGAGATGAAGATGTTGTTGTAACATGAGACTCTGTTTGACATCATTTAATTAAACTAAGTGCATACAGAAGCTTTTGATTCTCGCTTTTGTTTGAATTTCTGAATATGAAGTTAGTTTAATGAGGAACTAAAGCAGTAAGTGCACTCTTTTATGATTTGCCAAGCCAAAATATTGAATGAAATCGTAATAGTGTTTCCTTTTATTGCTTCAGTGGTTGCTCCACAATTTGACAATGAGACTGTTACTGGCAAAAATCTCTTGAGATTGAAACACTATCAATTCGGTCATATCTATGAGTATTCCAAATGTAAGCCATCAGTGATTTCAAATATGTTTAGATTGTCTTTATATCAGTTCCACTTACTTTCTCTTTTGATTTTAATAGTATGCATAGCTCTTTTTACTTACGAACTTCACCAACAACTTGGCCTGATTGATAAATCCAGACATGTGTCTGTCATGTAAGTTTTATGTGCTTATATTGTTTAATTGAATATGGGATATGTTTAATATGTTTTTATTTCAAGGTTTTATGTTTCACTGTCTGGCAGCAATTTGTCAATTGGAAACTGTTGGTTTTTTTAGCTTTACCAGATAACTTCCTATAATGAATCCTTTGGGTTCATTTCCTATATTACTGATGCTTTTATCTCATGTTTTAAAGTGCTGTGGATCCTGGATTTGTGAAGACTAAAATCATGAGGGAGTTTCCTTCCTTACTTACCCAGGCGGCATTTATGGCGTTTAAGGTTTTGGGTCTCTTGCAGTCCCCTGAAGAGGGGATAAGTTCCATCCTTGACGGTGCACTTGCTCCACCTGTAAGTTTTTCGAGCACACATTATTACATATGCTCATAACTTATGGCGTCCATATATTTTTCTGTTTGTTTTATACTTGTGTAGATTGTATGAAGCTCTGTTTAAGAAGTAAATGGATTGTGTCTATTCTTGAGAGTGTGTATATGATATCACCATAGCAATAACAGCTTGCAGCAGGTTTATATAATTTGGCATGATAGACACTATACATGGGCTAGTTCCATCTGTTTTTTCTAGTCATGCACAACACTATACATTATCATATATCAAGACATCAAGAAAGCTCTAGTTGAGATAAATTATAAGATAATCAGCTTTCTCTCCAGACAGTCGGGCTTTATTTTAGTTATTTGTATTGCTGGGTCAGAGTGGCGTTTCTGTCCTTATTATGATCCTTGACGAAAGTCTTATGCTTGTGTGGAAGTGTATTTTGAAAAGAACTTTGATGTATTTTGCTTGATTCTGAATGCGCGATGAAGTTGTTGATTCTGAGGTAGCCGAATTGTCTGTTGATTTCAGGGAACATCAGGTGTGTACTTTTTTGGTGGAAAGGGTAGAACCATCAAATCATCTGCATATTCACACAACAGCAAATTTGCAGAGGAATTATGGACCACTTCCAACAATATCTATCTCAATTGGCAACACACTTCCAAGTCCAGTTAAGTGTCAACTAAAAACATGAGGTATCTTTTTTATCTAGGAAGGATTGTATACATTGGAGGCAATAACCATAGGTTAGCTGTGGTTATGAGAAGTAGATGAGTCGCAGGGTAAGCTGTTTGTTGATTTTTATGGCTTTTATGTTTGGCTGAGGCTGTTGGAGGATTGATTATTGATTAGAAACATGTCGATGATAAGGTTGCTGCACATATTTAGCTCTGTGTAAAAGACGTGATAAGTCAGGTGTGAATTTTGTTTACTTTTAACCGTATGCAATGCCACGGTTATTTCAACTTATGCTCATTTCATACATGAAGTGTTCATGCATAGAAAACAAATGATAAGTTCTTTCACCTTGAAGAAAAATTTTTTGGTTCCAAGTTTCACTCAACGAACCTAATCAAAATCCAGAAAAGAAAAGAAAAAAAATCATTTGGATTGGTGGAGAGTTCTCCATATCTTTTTTCAAACGCATGAGATGAAAAATAAGTGTATGAATAACAAAATCTAATTTAATTTCATTTATCTTACATTTGTAAAAAGTGACCTCCTTCCATAAAATTATAAATTTTTTAATACTACCACCTAAAATTACTCAATGCTACCATAAATATAAATATAAATATATATATATATATATATATATATATATATATATGAGTCCATTATATATATATATATATATATATATATATATATATATATATATATATATATATGAGTCCATTGAATTTCTAGGCCATAAAAGGTTTATTATACAATTATAGACTACTTTTGAAAAGTTTGCAAAACTAAACTTTGTTTTCACTCCATAGACCAATCACAGCTTTGAGCGTAATTCACATACTGCATCTGTGAATTGTAAAGTTTCAGGGATATTTTGGGAAACTTGACCTATAAATTGAAAACTAAATTTTTAAAAGTCTGTTTTTGTATATTTTTCAAAACAGGCCTATAATTATATTTTAAACTTTAAAAAGTCTATTTCTTAGAATTTTCACTATAAATATATATTATATATTATGTTTGCCCTTTGTATTTTCTTATTCTATCACCCTAATTAAGTTAGACTTATGAAAATTGTATCATAACTATCAAAATGTTTTAGTGAGTAGAGTGTTGTTAACGGTAGAACGTGTAATCCCAACTACGAAGAAGAATCTCGATCAAATCTACCAATTATGTATTCGATAGTGCGATCGATCACAACTTCAAAGTATTTTTTTGATAGTGGAGTCAACTACGAATAGTGCATTCAAAAGTACAGTCGCACTTACAAGGCGTGTATTTGACTATATTAATACAAGTTCAAAGGGGCCTTTCGAGACTACGTATTAAACAGTTTAGTTACAACTTAAATTGAAGTTTCAGTGCTAAATTTCAACATCACAAACGAAAGCCTTAAACAGCTTCAAATACACAAATCAAATCCTAAACACACTCACACAAACCAACCCTAAACTCGAAACACATTCAACTACACAAACCCTAAACACATTCATATACCTAAATCAAACCCTAAATGCTAACTAGATAGGTAGGAAGATACATTTTTCTCATCTTATCTTCTTCCTCCTTACATCTCCTCTTTCTCCCTTCTCTCTTCTCCTCGCAGTTTTGAAAACCTACTAATCTCCATTCTTTGTTCTTATTCTCTCTTCTAGAGTCTTTGATCTCCCTTCTCACATCTCTTATATGAATCGATTGTTTTGCTTTATTGTTATTATTAATTAAGGGTAATTGTTACTAATGGCATTAACATATTTTTTTTTACAAAGGGTTGGATAGGATTGGAAAAGAAAAAGTGTTGTATTTAGTAATTTGAATGTTATATTTATCAATTTCCTAAATAGGGGTGGACATGGGCCGATCAAGTCCAATTTTACCCGAAATTGAACCATATCCGATTAGGGTTATTTCCAAAAACACCTCATTTTTTCAAACGTTTCACTTTGAGCACCCGGTTTTGAAAGTTTTGGAATACCACCCCCAAAATCAAAACCACTAGTGGTTTTTGGTATTTTTGTGAGCGGTTTTGGTGTTGTATGAGTGGTTTTGAAATTCTATATGTTTAATTTAGAGATTCGGAAATTTTCTAAGATCAAAATTACTCATACAACACCAAAACCACTCACAAAATTATCAAAAACCACTAGTGGTTTTGATTTTGGGGGCGGTTTTTCAAAACTTTCAAAATCGGGTGCTCAAAGTGAAACGTTTGAAAAAATGGGGTGTTTTTGGAAATAACCCTATCCGATTATACTAGTTTTTTGAATGTTGAGATAGGCCCAACATAATTTAAATGGTAAAAACGTCCGGTCCGGTTCTTGACCGGGGCGGTCGGCATGTCTATTGAGGTTTTTTTTTTTTTTTTTTTTGTCATATTTGACCTTTTATTCAAACATTTATAGTTATAAAATTATCAAAACTACAAAATCATTAATTCAATTTCAAACATCTTATATCCTAAAATCATCGTGGAAAATTCAATTCGTTAATCAATTCTAATCAATCAATATAACGATTATCAATTATCCAAAACAACAACCATACTAATCTAACTTAAATTCTTATAATTCACCAAATAAAAACTAATAGCAACAAATAACATATTCATTAAAATCCTATTAAAACACCAATAAAAAATAATAATAACAACAACATATTACATATCTATTGATATCCTATTAAAACACCAATAAAAAAAATGTCCAAACATATAAATTAGAAAGAATTCTTCATTCCAATATTATCATCTCCTCACCTACAAAATATAATTGATTTTAAGCATAAACAGATATAATCGATTTTAAGCATACCAAGACCGAATCCTCGCTCCCAAATGACCCGAGGCCCGGTGGTCGGGCGCTACATCATTACTTGACCAGTCTCAAGGCTGACCATTAGTCTCACAGACCACCACTTTATTTTCTAGCATGTTTTGTCCTCACTCGCATTCTTTGCGGATAAACTTATTGGAAGGTCACTATCATAAAATTGCTCTAAGTCTAGCACGCTTAAATTTGGAGATCTCAAGTTCTAGGCTTCCGAAAAGTAATGTGAACATTGCTGATAGGAGTAGCACTTCAAGTCCTATAAACCAGATCTATAATTAATCGAAAGAGATATAGCATATTAGTATACTTTCATTTTTATTTTTTATTTTTTTGGAGTTATTTGTCAAAAAAAAAGGCCCTATAAAGTAGGGGTGTCAAAATGAGTCATGACTCGATGGGTTGACACAAACCCGCGAAAAATAAGTGGGTTGGGTTTAAACTAAATGGATTTTGACATGTTGATGACACGACACTTTTTTATAAATGAGTCGAATCGGGTTTGACTAATAGGTTAACGGGGTGACCTGTATAATTGGGGTCAAAATAAAATTTATATATTTTTGAATGATTAAATAATAATTTTTAATATATATATATATATATTATCAATCTAACAAAACCCTAACCTTTTAGAAAATTAAAAGTTATTCTGTCTCTTTGCCTCCTCTCTTGCCTTCAACTGTCCGGCACAACTTCCTCTTCTTTATCTCCTGTCTCGTCATCAACCAACCATTACTAAAATAACCTCTCCTGCCCCCTCGTCGTGGTTTACCTTAGATGAAACTCTTCTCGATGACTATTTATTGTTAGTGTTGTAAATAATCATTGTCGTCAATTTCTCGTGTGGTATATTGTTTATAACATTAATAATCTCAATTCTAATTCTTTTATCTTTAGCTTAGAAGTCACTATCTCTCTTTGATTTGATATATTGTTCTTAACTTTTATTAGTTTTAATCAAATTTGTAAGTGGAGGTATATAGGTTTTGATTGAATGGGTTAAACGGATTAATGGATAAATAAGTTAACGTATAAACAAGTTAAATGGATTAAGGCATAAACAAGTTAAATAGGTTAATGCACAAATAAGTTCAATAAGTTAACAGATAAACAAGTTAAATGGATAATCGAGTTACACAGTTACAAATTTTCAGTCATTTAACCAAATTTATTGTGCAGACATGTTAACACGCGTAATAAACGAATTCGTGACGAGTTGAAAAATTGCAACTCATTTATTAAACGAGTCGAGTCGCGTTAGATATTCAAGCAATCGAGTCGTGTCGAGTCCAGTTAAATCTGATTCGCTAACACGAATCGATACCCTGCTATAAAGGTGATGCTTTCTAAAATAAATAAATAAATAATAATTTAAATGAATAAAAAAAATACAGGGACTAAAATGAAGTTCACCTTCCTCTTACGTAGGGGTGGGAATAGGCCAGGCTAGGCTAGACTTTTGGTTAAATAGACCCGACCTGTATTCTAATACTCTGGCCTGAGCCTGGCCTACAAGCCTATGATAGGCTTGAATTAGAGGCCTGGCCTGATCTGTTTAAAAGCCTGTTAGGCCTGAAAGTCTGTTTAAAAGCCTATAAACAACTAGTTACATCTATAAATATAGTATTGGGCTTTATATTTATAAACAAAATATTGAATTTTAAATTTATAAATAAACATGTCAATAAATTTAATAAATAAATATATATATAAATAATATATATGCCGGCCTGTTAAGTTATAAAGGCTTTTATCATAGCCTGAGCCTAGCCTATTTAATTAAATAGGATTTTGAAAAAGTTTAAATCTAGTCTATTTATTAAGTAGGCTAGACCGGACAAGGTTTTATGTAGACTAGGCTGTAGGCTAGGCTGTAGGCCCCTGAAAGGCCGTCTGGCCTATTCCCACCCCTACTCTTACGCAGGCACAAAAAGGATTTTAACTTTGTCTAGGGACAAAATGCACAATTTAGATCCTTCGACTGAAAAAACATAGACCAAGGGTTTTAGAGCAGTTTTAGCAGAGGAAGAGCAAGAACAAGAACAAAACAGAGAAATCGAAGAAAGAGAAGATGTTCGAAATAGGAAGAAAGATTTGTGCTTCCGCGTTCAACAACACATTGGTGAGACATTACTCTCGAAAAGCTTCTGTTAATGTGAGGAAAATCAACCCTAAAGTGCCCACACAGGAAGCCTATTCAATCGCACAGTCTCTCTACGGCATCATCAAACAAAATGGTCCTCTCTCCGTCTCCAATACATGGATTCACGCCAAGGTCACTCTCCCTCCCTCGCTTTCACTCATTATTATATTTGATTTTTCATTCTCGTCATTTCTATGCATCAATTAATATTCTCTTGATTTAGGTATTTGAATGATACTTGTAACTTTGTTCTTAGTCTTTTTTGGGTATTGTTTAATTTAGTATAGTCGATGAATTATTTTGGATTGAAATGATTGTTCAGATTTTGTGGTTGTTTGATTGATTTGTTAGTTTGTTTGTGTATGAGGAATAGGATGCTGGCATCAGTGGACTGAACAGCAAAACGCATATGAAGATAATGCTGAAATGGATGAGAGGGAGGAGCATGTTGAAACTGCTATGCAACCATGTTGGTTCCAGCAAGAAATTTATGCACACAACGCTCCCGGAAGACCCTCAAACCGAGCAATCTCCAGCCCCTTTGGAGAAAAAGCCGCAGCCTCGGAAAAAACCTTCATTGAAAAAGTTGAAGAAACTGAAAAAATAAGATATGTTTTTGCTATTTAAACTGTTTTTTCTTTTGCCTATTTGACATGTCAGCTGAATACTTTTCTAGCTTGTTTGGTGTTGAAATCTTTTCCTTGTTGTATTTTGCTGTCAACTTTGATAGGTTTTAGTTATACATTCTGAATTTGAGGGGCTGCATTGCATAAGATGTATGCTCGTACTGCTGGATGATACATTTGGTTTGATAGTTTTGGTTAATTGTTACTTGAACATCTAATTCAATAAATGAACTAGTCTATCAACTTTGAAAGGAATAGCAGCATGGTGTACCAGTTGCAGAGCTAGTCTTTTGGGATTTTGAAAGTTCTATTGGTAGTAAGATTACACGGTGTGTTTGTTTGATATTAATAGGTACTAGCAAATGCTTAAATACACTATTTGGTGATCTTTTGTTCTCTTATGAAGTTAAAAAAAATAGTTGCATTGCTGTTTCTCTGTTAGAAACTGATGAATGGTTGGCAAATAGATAAAACATTTATGATGTAAGTTGTGTAGGAATTCTTGGTATCATGCTGTAGCAATTGATTGATAGCTTGTTTGAATATTGGATACTGGAAGAACAAGAATATTTGCTGAACGTCTGCAAAATTTTGTTTATTAAGTATTGCAAGAGACAACACGGTAGAGAATTTAGAAGGCAGGCGATTTTCAATGTTCAATCTAGGTAAAGAAATTTCTTCAATGAGAGAGCACATTTGAGTTGGATCTTGGTAGAAAAATATTGGAGATAAAACATTGTTATTGGAATATATATAGCCAATTGGATACTTTGTTCATGTGTTTATGTATTGGTTTGCTGGATGTGTACTTTGCATCATGAAATGATAAACGCACCCTTCCTCTCTGATGCCAGAACATATCATATAATCCCTTTTTAACTGTACTGGTTGATAATGAAGTCAAGCGCAGATCCTGAACGATTTAGCCAAAAATATGGACCAGGTAGAAGCAGAGCAGTTGTGCCAAGCCTTGACTAAGCAGACTTGAACTTTGTAATTGAGCAGGATATCATCCCTGTAGTAGCTTCTGTTTTGTTAAAGAAGAACAATTTTTTCCATCATCACCACAAAGCTACTGCTATCTTGTTATACAGCACTGTCTTATTATAAGCTGCGGTATCTTTTTCTTTTCCAAAATGAAAAATAAGTGTGAAGAATAATATTATTTATTCAACGTTTGATATTTTCCTAAATACATGTAAATTATACCTTATGAAAGAAAAAAAATATGTATATGAAAACTAATATGTTAAGAACTATATTAACAGAGGTATAAAATACTTCACAAAATAATTTATATTGTTAGCCATTTAAATATAAAAAATTAAAAATTAAAAATTAAAGGACATTAACAACCTTAATCTCAAAAGTGTGACATGACATAAACGCTGGACAATATTGAGCATTAAATTTCACACGCATCTATATTAAGACTAATAATATCTAATCAAAATCAAATTGAGATCATTAGACATTTGATTGACCTGAGATAAAAGGCAGAGAGGACACGCGACCAAGAAGCTCTTACCCGTGGTGCTCTCTACTTGATCTATGTTTCTGTAGCATGCAATTGTCTTTTGTTTCAACTGATGATCTAATTATTTAATTAATTCGTCACAGTTTTCGTATTAGTAGAGAAAATGGATTCTGAAGGTGGGAATTGCGTTGGCTGGGCTGCGAGGGATCCCTCCGGCCTTCTATCTCCCTACAAATTCAATCGCAGGTGTTTATCTTTACCGACTATACTCTCTGAGATAAGATTGGTGATTTTGATGATCGTTAATTGGTCAAGCATTCAGTGGTTTACCATTTGAGTTGATGGATTAGACGAAATTGTGTTTTTTCAGAGCTCTTGCAAGTGATGACATTTCGTTAACGATTACACACTGTGGTATCTGCTATGCTGATGTTGTTTGGACTAGGAATCTACATGCTGATTCCAAGTATCCTGTGGTGCCAGGGTACGTATGTTCTTTAATGATGATTTTGGTTTAAGACTAGTATTGTTCTTTGAACTAATTGTTGTTTGAACATTTTTAAATCAGACATGAGATTGCTGGGGTTGTGAAAGAGGTTGGTTCTAATGTTCAACGGTTCAAAGTTGGAGACCATGTTGGAGTGGGAACTTACGTCAACTCTTGCAGAGATTGCGAGTACTGTGATGATGGATCGGAAGTTCATTGTGAGAAAGGAGCTGTTTATACTTTTAATGGCGTTGATGCTGATGGTACGGTCACCAAGGGTGGATATTCTAGTTATATTGTTGTTCATGAGAGGCAAGTAAATTTTATGCCTGTTTAATCTTCTTTTCTTTCATCGTTGAGATATTTTAAGTTTGCTGCTTTTTCTTGATATCCATGGTGGTTAATTCTTGATCTCATTATCAGTAAGACTTGACTGGTTAATAGAGATACACTTAAATTTGTGTTTTATGCTGTTTGGATCATGTGGCTATAGAAGAATATTTAGTTTACCAAAAATCAGGATACTAATTTTTGTTACTGTATTTGGATACAAAAGGTACTGCTTTAGGATACCAGACAACTATCCATTGGCTTCAGCAGCACCTTTGCTATGTGCTGGAATCACTGTTTACTCTCCAATGATGCGCCACAACATGAATCAACCTGGGAAGTCGCTTGGAGTGATAGGACTTGGCGGTCTTGGTCACATGGCAGTGAAGTTTGGGAAGGCTTTTGGATTGAAGGTAACAGTTTTCAGCACCAGCGCTTCCAAGAAAGAGGAAGCCCTGAGGGTGCTTGGTGCAGACAATTTTGTTATTTCATCTGAACCGGATCAGATGAAGGTAAACAATATTTTGAGCTACTAAGAAATTCAAAAAGATTACTGCTTGAACATTTTCTGAAATGGGATTTGATTCTTATACAGAGCTTGGATAAAACACTCGATTTCATAGTAGACACAACGTCAGGTGATCACCCGTTTGATCCATACTTGTCGCTCTTGAAAATTTATGGTGCCTATGTCCTGGTAGGTGTCCCAAGTGAAGTCAAATTCAGTCCTACAAGTCTCATTCTAGGTACTTCAAAAACGTTGCTATAACCATGACTGCGAGTTATATGCATGCTACTAAATTGTTCACTGTTGTTAACATTGTGTAAAATGGATTAATAAACAGGTGCTAGAACCGTTGCCGGTAGTGTTACAGGAGGAACAAGGATGATCCAAGAAATGCTGGACTTCTGTGCTGCTAATAAGATCTACCCAATGATAGAGGTAATTCCTATACAGTATGCTAATGAAGCCCTTGAGAGGTTGATCAAGAGGGACGTGAAGTACCGTTTTGTGATCGACATAGAGAATTCTCTGAAATGATTCATGAAAGTAGTTAATTTGTGGAATCAGACCATAAGTTGGAATAATTTTGTAATGAAGTTAAGTTATAGCCTATGAATGTGTGCTTTACTGTATCAATCAGGTTCGTTAAACAGATTCTATGTGTCTTTTATCATCTAAAAGTGTACATCTCCAACTGACCTATAGTCAGTCTTCTTTGTCTGGTCATCTATTGCATTTGAACCAACATCAATAACTGTAGCATCAGGTTTGATTCAACTGCCTTTGATCTGAAAGTATTGAAGCATAGAGAAGATTATTTGAGAATTTGATAATCAGTAGTCCCAAGAAAGGCATTGTATATTTTCAGTTTAAAGAATCAATGAAAAAAGTGCCATAATACACAATAAGGTTTTAATTAGATGGAGCATTAAATTAAATAATATCTTGGATGAAAGAAAAAGATTAAGTTCCGTTTGTTTTTTCTAACATAACGCTGAATGCTATGAATACTTATTTTAAGTGATATTTATTTGAGTAATTCAAATAATTTTTTCCGTTTAAATCTGAATGGAAAATGGCTGAATTGATTTTGCTATATTAATTTACATTATTATCCTTTAATATCTTCTTTAAAATTGTGTTCTCTCTTAACACAAATTTCAATATAGGAATTAATTCTCTTTAACTATACATTTATTTATTTATTGTAAATTCCAACAAAAATAACAAATTTTATTATTTGTACTTCATTTATTATAATAGATACGAATTTATTTTAGAGTAAATTTTAATAAATACAATAAATATTGTCATGTAAATTTTAATAAAAATAATAAACATTTTCATTCTAAATTTAACCAAAGTTATATTTTCAATATAAACCGTAATAAATATGATATGGTAATTTAATGAAAGTAATAAATATTGTGATTCTAAATTTCAACGAAAAATTATACTAAATGTTTTGAAATTTTGTTTTGTTCTATTTTATATTTATATGGTAAATTATTAACTACAATTCATTAATGAATTTACAACCATTTATAAATGATAATTTATTATTATTATTATTATTATTATTATTATTATTATATATTAAATATTAAAATTATTATTTTTAAATTACAAAATAAAAAATTAAATATATAAATTTTTATTTTAAATATTATAAATTAAAAATTAAATAAAACTATTAAACTAACAAATATTTAAAAAATACATATAAAAAATTTGATTAAATGACGAATTGTAATTAATAAGCAATCACTTATTTTAAATTAATTATCAAATTTAAATAATTAATTAATTAATTAACAATATGGTCATTCTAAATTTAAACAAGTAATAAAATAAAATAAACGTGGTTATATTTTCAATGGAAATAATAAATGTTCACATAGTAAATTTCAATAAAAATGTCGTTTCTAAATTTTAACAAAAATAAAAAATAAAAAAATATTGTTAAATTTTGTAGGTTGTGTGTTTTTCTATTTCTATTTTATAGTTATATTTTTCAATATTGTAATTTATTAACATTAACTATAATTCATTAATAAATTTATAATTAATTATTATTATTTATTTTATTTAATTCCACATTATTAAAATATTAAAAATATAAACATTTATATGGATTATAATTATTTATTTTAAATACTATAAATTAAAATTAAATAAAACTATTAAACTGTTAAATATTAAAAATTTGATAAAGGACAAAATTATAAATTAACAAGCAATCACTAATAATTTATTTTAATTTGATTATAAAATAAAAAAAATAATATATTTAAGTTGATTATCAAATAAAATATAGATTAGTAATATATCGAAATAATTTTTTATTTAAAAAATATAAATTTTAAAAAAAATTATTACTAAAAATAATATATAAAAATTTTATAAATACAGTGGAAGTAAAATTTTTATAATTATAAAAGGTATTTTAGGGGTAAAATAAGTTACCTAAATTTAGAAAAAAAAACATAGGTAGACGACAAAACAAATAGACGTGACTGCTACATTCCAAGTCCTACTGCATTCTACCTGTTAGTGAAATAAAATTTATATATAAAGTGAAGT
This sequence comes from Cardiospermum halicacabum, assembly GCA_031304145.1. Taxonomy (NCBI): domain Eukaryota; kingdom Viridiplantae; phylum Streptophyta; class Magnoliopsida; order Sapindales; family Sapindaceae; genus Cardiospermum; species Cardiospermum halicacabum. The sequence continues at coordinate 532,652 of CM062390.1, read as the reverse complement.
GACTAAAAGAATATGTTCAAAACGGATATCTTAACTACAAGGATATATAAAAGTAACACCACATACGACAGGTGAACTAGGAAAAAAGAAAAAAAATTAATGCACAAATGAGATGAAATCCAAAAATTCTATAATTCAAACATTCCGGTCAACCAAAAACTCATCTTAAGAGACAAAAACAACTCGCGCTCATTCCTCTTCAACTATTGTGCCCTTCTCACTAACATAAATTCCATCAAGAAACTTCCTGATATCCTTGTTCTTCACATGGCATTTCTGTAAATTTCAACAAAGTTCACATACAATGACACACAGCACAAAACACACAAATCAAGCAACCAACCCAAATGAATGTACAGAGAAAATTACCTGATTAATGAGAGCAGCTGAACGAGAGACCAGTTCAATATCGTTTCCATCCAATATGAGCTCATCCTTAACCTTTTCGGATCGGAGAATAGTGACTCCGTCAAGCATATCCACTTTCCTAACCTATACAAACACATGTCTTTACATATTAACATCATGCATATAACATTCAAAGCAATTTCAATCAGAACATAGGTTACCCTCTTTTCACCGAGAAAGTTACGGATCTCGATGGACTTGTTGGTGGTGCCGATGGCGGCGTTGATAGGAAAGTGAGCGTACACGAATCTCATCTTGTAGCGGTAACCTTTGGTGACGCCAGTGATCAGATTCTCGACATGGCTGAGGGCGGTGCGGATGGCGGCGCTCGTCTTGCGAGAACCGAACCAGGCGTCGATCTTCAGCTTACGCTTGCCGGTCTCCTCGTCCTTCATCAAATGGAAGTCCAGGTTCAGATGTTTGAAGTTACGGCTCAGTTTCCCTCTCGGTCCTTCGACTTCGATCACTTTGGCGTTCACTTTGATTTTAACGCCTTCAGGGATGTCCATCGTCTCCGAAGAAAGGATCGTCTTCATCTTTGATTCTTCGTCAGGAGTAGCTGCCTCCACCACCTCTGCAACCACTAAAACCCTAACAATGTCTTTCTCTGTTAAAATACTTCAATAACTACAACGTTCTGGGCCTATATTAAATCCTCTGGCCCAATTAATTTAACAATTATGTGCCTCTTTATTTGAATCCTTGCAGTGGGCTTATTTTAAAACAAGTCCGGCCCAAACCCAAGTAGCAGCAAGCTCAGGTGAGCAGCCTATAGGCCCAACCGTTAACTGAAAGGGTGAGCGAGAATCTTCCATAAAGAATTTGAAACCCTAATTTCCACCTAACAAAATTCTGTTAAAATTTTCACTCAGTGCTCTCAAAGTATATGAATGACACTAATTCACCGGTTCTCAAATCTTTGATTCATTCTAGTTTATTACTTTCATTCCAACCAAATATTTAAAAGTTATTTTTTTCTCTTTATTTCCTTTATTCTTATTTGGAGAGCATTGAGCACTATTTTTCAACATTAATATATCAATACTGAAAATGAATAAAAAATATAAACAATTATTATAAAAGAAATACTGAAAAATTACATCAACACGTTCTCACTAACAAATTATATATATTGAATCCAAATTGCAAGCAATGAATCAAGGGTACCGGTCCTGCAGGAATACGTTCCAATCCACCCTTGTCCATATTCAACGCATTTAGACAGCACAACTAGAAGCAGCAATTAAGCTGGTGGCAACTGGTTGATATTAATTAAATTAATACGAAACTCATGCATTCTTTTTTCAATATACAGCTATAACCAACTCATTCAACCCAAAAAGAAACACCATCATTTTAAAGAACAGATCAAATCAAAAATGATGAGTACCCACATCGAATTACATGAAATCAAAAGATGAACAAAAAACAGCAAAAGTAAACACAGTGAGCTCAGACTCGATCTATCTCTAGTATTTACCACATTTTGGCATGTTCTATACAGAAAACAAAACAAAACAAAACAAAACAAAACAACAATCACTAGTAGAACAGGATCGTAATCCAGACAAACGAACCTTGAATATACAACTCCCATGCGAGGATATGTGACAATGATATCTCAGTCAACCGTCCACAAATAAAAGAACCAGCATCAAACATATAGAATCCGACAACAATGAACCTTGCTGATCAGAGGCAGCTGCAATACATCCGGCCTGATACTTCAGCGGCAAACAGAAACTTTAATTAGTCTTTTAGTACTGAACAACACTTCTAAATATAAATAAACAGAAATATATACTAATGAGTTGGTAGTTGAACATAAGAAAACATGTCACCTTTGAGATAAGGTGTATCATGTATCATAGATCGCAAAAAATTGCAGGGCCCTCTTCTTTTAAGCAGCCTCCAGCAGTGCCAGATGCATATTCCATCTCGTTCTCATCTTCATCTGCTTCTTCTTCTCCGAACTTGTATTCACTGAAGTGATTGACCCTAAACTTCCACTCTCCTTTGACAGGGTCATAAGATATAAACTCAGCTCCCTGGTCCTCAGCCTTTCCCTTGAGCATCTCCTTATATTTATCAATTTTTGGTCCTTCTGTATACTGAAGTCTAGTCTTCTTGTCGAAGCATTTGATGTTGAGCAATGTCACCTCAGCAGGCTTATTAAGACCTTGTCCAACTGGAGGTTTCTTGCTATCGTCCATGTAAACAATCACCTCCCGGTTGTTAAATTGAACAAGGGACTCAAGATCAAGTCTGCGCACATCAGTTTCTCCCAGGAACTTGATGCTGCCATATCCATGGCGGCCTACAACAAAATCTTTAACACGACGGCAGAATCCTGGTTCAGCCCTCTCCTTGGCTGCTAATTCTTGGATACGAGGTTCTGTATAGTAGTCAGAACGACGGAGCTTAGGCATGAGTGCCTCAATATTAGCCCCATGCTCATAAGCAATTGCAGCCTCACCAGCCCTATGACCACTCAATGTCACATAAGAGTCATCTTTTTGAACAGAATCATCATGGTGAACTCCATTAGGTTTCTGCCCGATCTTCAACGGATGAACTCGTTCCTTGACACCACCATTTTCAGCAGGATTTTCTACAATTACAATAGTAGAAATTAGAAAAAATGTCCATTGATATTTGAAAATCATGAAGATTCTAGATTTAATAACCAATCCCAATTGACTTTGGCTTGTAGTTATTGTTAAAGATTTTAGACCTGACTTCTAATAGCAACAGTAAAATCAATAAAAGAAAATTTAGAACCTACACACACATCCTTTTAGTTCATTTCAAACTTTTTCTTTTTACCAATTACACTAAAATGGATAGATACTTACCTGACTGGGCCCACTGAGAAAATCATACCCCCAGTCTTATCATTAAAAAATTGAAGAAAACGAGGACAGCTAAAACAAGGGTCGGTCTCATATTATAATTATTCATTGGAGTCGGCTATTACTCTTGGTTCCATTCTTCCACCTTTAAACAAAATTTCCTCAAGTCCTAGGTCCTTAGAATCATATATAAAATAAAACTATACGCTACCAGTTGTAATTACTAAAGTGACAAGAAAACACTATAATTAGACAACAATATCAGCTGTGCTCGAAATCTTTAAAACATGGCATTTAATGTAATGACCAACTGTAGAGTGATAGAATGTTTAAACTTACTGCCTTTATCCTCAGAATGGGATCCATTTTCAGATGTTTTACCTGGACAGATAGAACAAAAAATAAGCAACGAATTATCCAAATTTCAGCTGCTGGGAGGATATAAAAGTTAAATCCCTTAAAGTACACTGAACTATGTCAAAATGACGATCTTTTCCTGAGAATCAGTAGCAAATTAGAAATAATTTTTTAGAATCATGAGAGCAGAAAGAGATACCATTCTCATTCACCCTTGTAGATGCATCTTTCTGTGACGATAGTTTAGCTGCACTAGCTCCTGAAGCCCACTGTTCCGAGGGGCGAATAACCAGTGCTCTTGGATTCTCCCTAGGTATGAAAAGAGCATCTGCCTTCGGAGTGCTGGGTGTTTCATCATCATCACTGAAAAATGGAACCTGTGTTTGACAATTTAGGAATTGTCAGGAGTGTTAAGTCTATGCAAAAAACAAAACAAAAAAACAAAACAAAACAAAAACATTAAAAAAAACAAAACTTGCTGTATAGCAGCATCACCTTTAGGGCATCATTTTTGGGACTATACTTCCTTGCAGTCAATCTAATCCGTCTTTGAGACAAGTGACGAGAAGTCAATAAAGATGATAACCTGACAGGGGCAGATTTTTCAACAACCTGGTAGTAACCACAATACGAAAAAAGTACAGATAAATTAAGAAAAGCTCAAGATAATAATTCAGAGAGAGAAAGAGAGAGTTCATGGTAGCTCTTACAGGCATGCTAGAAATTCCATATTGAATTGAAGGTGCAGTTCCAGCTCGACCAATTGACATTTGAGGCATTGCAGGAAGAGTTCCAAAAGGATTTGTAACAGCTATCGGTTGAACAGCAACAGAGCTCAGAGTGGCAGACCTGGTAAAAATAAACATGTGCATGGATATACTTCAATAACATAGAAGCAGTTTTAGCCATAAGCAAACTAGACGTAAAATTCAGAATCTGTTTGAAAAGACTAAAATCGATTGCGTCAATCTTAGTATGTTGTGGTAGACCCTAAAAATGCATGTTTGAATCTAACAATAATTATGCATGCATCAAATATATCAAGAGAAGTATAGACTTACGATTGTCCAAGATTACCCTGACCAAATGCGCCCAACGTCCCACTGCCAAAGCTATTCAAGTTACCTGTCAGAAGAGCATGGAAATAGCAGTCAGGAAATTTTGATAGAAGTATTGAGTATATACACTTAGAATATAAAAAAATATAAAGGTACCTGTTTGTGTTGAACCAAAATTGTTAAACCCAAAAGCACCAGAAGTCTGGGCTGGCTGAGAAAGTTGAAATGGCATGGATACAGAGGGCTGAAATGAACAGAAGTAAAAATCAAATTACTCTTATCACATTCAAAAGTGAAATTTACAGAAATTTTATAAGACGCCAAAAAGGGATTCTCCAGGTTATTGCCCCAAAATTTGGAGGTCTATATGTTGGGTACCAAATGAAAATCTATATAATGAGAATTTATTGAATGTGGGTGTTGAAGTTAGCCATTATGTTTTTACGTAACTGTTTGGCAATTTTCAAGTACAGACTGCAAAAATAGTTTCCAAGCTTTGCTAGGGCATGTGCAGATGTCCTACAGGAAATTCATCAACAAACAGCTACACATTCACTTCTAATGGACTTCTAGTCCTAAATATTATTTACTAATGTAAGATGTTTAGAAACATGTCAAATACAGATGCAGTTTATTTTATTGATCCACTTAAATTGCCTTATTGTCCTGAAAAATATTTACCATGAGGCCGACCTAGCACGATTACTACTATTATTTAAGAAATATTAAAATGCTCATTAAAAGAGAGGTCCCTATTAAACATTTAAAGATAAATTTGCACCATATACAGCACCAACAAGATTAAATATCTAAACAGAGGGGTAAAGTAACCTATAGTTTTCATCAGTTGTCTTCACATGTAGAAACAAGCTTCAATACAACTAATGGCCCAATTGCAATGATTTAAAATTGACTTACAGTTGGTTGAGGAAAACCCAAAGGTGTGTTGGTAGGAGCTTGCGGCGTAGAATTTGGGAAAAGTCCACCAGAAAATCCCGTAGAAGGCGTACTAAATAGGTTCGATGATCCGAATGCAGGCACTGAACCTGACCCAAAACCAGAACCTGTCTGTCCTGCAGCAGAACTAAACAAAGGAGATGACTGGCTACCAAAATTCATGCCTGTATTAAAAGATGACATTGTTCCCTGAGCTGCAGAACCAGTATTGAAGAGTGAAGGTGTAGAACCAAAAGTAGCAGTAGACGTATTGACACCAAATGCAGGAGCTGATAATGATTGACCACCAAAGGGAGAAGGAGCTACAGATGTAGCTGGTGGTGCCCCAAAAGGATTAGCTGGTGCTGCACCAAAAGGTGTGGACCCAAAAGCAGGTGTAGAACTGGTGGTTCCAAAACTTGAGCTGCCAAACGTAGAAGTTTTAGGAGCAAACAGATTAGAAGTTGTCGAGGAAAAAGCGCTTGCTGATGATCCAAAGGCTGGTGAAGGAGCAAAGGGACTTGATGAAACAGCTGGTGCACCGAACCCTACAGCAGGAGCAGACTGACCAACAGGAAGTGGACCACCTGCAATTTGAAACAATTTAACCACTAAGTCAGCCAAAGACACTATATACATGTAACAACTTATCTAGTATTTCAAATGCTGACAAATTACCTTTATCTCCTAATTGATAATCTTCCCACCTCAGCTCCTCGTGGCTTTTTTCCTTGTAGACAGGCATGGCAGATATAGACTCCAACTTTCCTGCCGGCTGTGCACCAGTGCCAGCATCTGCCTCTGTTGTAGGTGTGTATGGAGTAACTCGACTTCCCCCTCGTTGCTGGCCTCCAAAATTTGATTGCCCAAAACCAGAACTCCCAAATGTCGGTGTAGTTGCTTGTGCTCCTGCATGAAAATGGAACCATGTGATGGTGCACTGACTAATTAACAAGTTCAAAGCAAAATAATCAATAAAAACCAATAACAATTGTGAAGCTAACCAACCCGCTCACATCCACATCACAATTTTAACCACTAAAGTAGGAAGCCTAATTCGTTTAAAAACAGTCGGTAGCAAACACAATAAGAAACTCACCAAAAGGAGAACTTTGAGCCCCAAAAGGAGATGGGGTGGTTCCGAATGGGCTGCTACCAAAAGTAGCAGTAGTTTGGCCAAAAGCTGGAGTAGATGCAAAACTAAAATTTGAGGTACTAGATGGCCCAAAAGCAGGAGTACTTGAAGCTCCAAAAGTTGTAGTAGTAGAAGCTCCAAATGCAGGTGTGCTAGAGGCCCCAAATGCAGGAGTACTTGAAACCCCAAACGCTGGAGTACTAGAAGCCCCAAAAGCAGGTGTGCTCGATGATCCAAAGAGAGGTGTGCTTGAAGCCCCAAAGGCTCCTCCAGATCCAAATGCAGGGGCACTTGATGTGCCAAACGCGGTCCCTGTGCTGCCAAAAGCTGGTGTACTGGTAGAGCCAAAGGCTGGGGCACTTGTAGCGCCAAAGGCTGGGGTACTACTTGTTGCACCAAAAGCTGGGGTACTGGTCGAACCAAAAGCAGGAGAGCTTGTTGCACCAAAAGCAGGAGAGCTTGTTGCACCAAAAGCTGGAGTGCTTGTTGCACCAAATGCTGACTGACTGGATGCTCCAAAAGGTGAGGAAGAACCAAATAAACTGCTTCCAAAGGCGGGTTGTGATGGCTGAGATGAGCTTCCAAAAGGACTTGACTGAGTAGGAGTGGACCCAAATCCAAATGGCTTCTGGCCAAATATCGATGAACCTATGTATATTGTGTGACAGATGAGAAACAGTGAGATCAGTATTTGTAAGAGAAAAACGAAGGCTGAACAGATGACAAATCATTTACACATTTGATCATATATATAATAAAGACGATATAAGGACGGTCCTCACGCATTTAAATCAAGATCTGAGATTGTATGAAAATTTCACAATACAACGGATGACTAGCAACTAAAAAATGATAATTTTTTTCTAGGATAATACTAAAAAAAATTACACTTAACCAAGTGGAATTAATGAGGGGGGAAAAACCATGAGAGCCGTAAGACTTCATAAATAACCACCCAAATTGTGATATTACAACATTTTATTTAGTAACAAGTACAGTCATCTTTTAAGACCAAAATCAAATAATAAAGCCATAATCATGCCTAGTTATAAGATAAGATAAAAAACAAACCATGAACATACCACCAAAAGCTGATGATGACGACGAACTGCCAAATGCAGGAGTTGAAGAAGCTCCAAAAGCTGGCATTGTACTTCCAAAAGGAGAAGATGATGATGCAGCACCAAATGTTGTGGTTGATGAAAAGGCGGATGATTGAGGCGTACCAAACACACCCGTTGAGGTACCACCAAATGCGGAACTCCCTGTTGAACCAAATGGGGTTGTTGAAGTACCAAAAGGTTTAGGAGCAAATGGGTTGTTATTTGCATTGCTTGTCTGCCCAAAAACTGACGATGACCCAAATGGGCTACCAGATGACTGCCCGAATGCTGTTAAATAAATTTTGCACATTATTTGAATTGAAAAAACCAACAAATACACATCCAAGTAAATCAACAAGTGGATGCAAATAAAATAACGCCAGAGAATAAAAATCAAATATCAACAGCAGACCTTCATACTGGAACTACTAGCAAAAACCTTAACACACGAACATAGAATCAGGCAACAATGCATAGCCCAATAATATACAAAGGATAACTTTTACACATCTACCTAATTTAATAGCTTACCCACAGCAAACTGCATAACACAACCATAAATCCAGCAATTTACACTACCACAACAGTGGCATTGATAATAAAACCGATTCAAAACAACAAAAATCACAGTTTCACAATCGCAATACATTAGCACGAAACATAAAAATAGGACAGCAACCATTACGCATCAGCAGCGAGGAGAAAAAGAGAAACACTCACGGTTAGTCGAGCCGAACATTTCTTCCCTATCTACACTCCACGAACAGTATTGATTTGATCTAAAACTGCAAACAAATGTACAAAAAAGAGATTAAAATCAAACTAAAAACTCAAAAGCTTTACCGCGAACCAAAACTGAAACCGAGACATTAGAATGTGATGCAATCAATAAATCGCTGACTGCTGACAACGGAAGTGAAATTAGGGTTGCGGAGTCGCTTACGTACTGTCGATCTTGACGGTCGCGAGAGAGATTAAGAGATAATATGACAAAATATAAGGGCTCTGTCTGTCTGTTTACTGGAAGCCTCCGTTTTTATTTGGGCTCAATACAGCGTAGCGTTGAAATAAAGTCCGGTTTGTGAAATTGTAACAGTGTTGCGTTATTTGTAAGTCCAATTTTGAGTTTTTATTTCGACCTAGTCATGGCGGTTCAAACTGACTATCGTCATGTATTTATGGTACACATGCCCTAATTAACAAACAGTATGAATGTGAACATCTATATTTTGTTTCAAATACTATTATTTATTTATATATATATATATGGTTAATAGGGATATGGTTGGATTGTCCATCATATTAAAATATTTTTAGTTTACAAAATAAAATTAAAATTATTTAAATTGAAATTATTTTAATTTAATTTGATAATTTAAATTTATTTGGATTTTTCAATTTTTTTATTTTTTATTTTATGTTTTTATTTTTTATATCTATTGTTTTTAATCTAAACCGATACAAATAAATAACATATTCAAACATGTTTTAAAGGAAGTTGCTAAATTTGTGAATATATATAAATAGAAATTTTAGGAAATAACAAGTTGGATTAGTTTTTAATTTTTTATTTATCTAATTAAAATAAATATTCCACTTATTTTAAATAAAATTTAATTTTTCTATATTTATTATGAATCATATGATGGTAGGTTGGTGAAGAAAAGTAATATACAATCAAACCCTTTTATAATTGTCATAGCAATCCACTGTAATAGCCGAATATCTTTTGGAACCGATTTTTTCAATATTATTTTAATAATTTTTAACAGCAATTTGGCTACAATAGTAACAGATGTAATTTGAATAAAACACTATGTATAAAACTCATTCTCTATAATAGACTATTCCAAATATAATACATTATTTTTTTTAATAAAATTATATCAAAATTAAAAATTTAAATAACTATTGTAATTAACTTCAACAAATAAAATTTTTTTTAATATTTAATAACTAAAAATTATGAAGGAAAAGATTGTATAAGTAATAATAATGAATATGATTGAATTTGAAATGCTTCATAATTATAAATAATTAATGAAAATAATTTAAAATATTAAAACTTAAATCATCCGCAGCATTAGTCTATGAAGGAGACTTTTATGAGACTCTGCATCGTCTCTCCGCATTAAATTGTCATCGTCTTCAAAGGAAGGCAATTGACTACGAGGGAAGACAATTGACTACCTTTTATTGAAAATTTGAACCAAAATATTCGTAAATTCAAGCGTTATATTGATAGTAAGAGATTGAAATTTTCCAAACAAGCTACTATTATAGACTTTTCCCATCATATTTGAGTAAATTTAACTTTTAAAATGTTCTACATTATGCATATTTTATTTAGAGTTTATTTTTTCTAAAAAAAATGACTATGAGTTGGTAACAGCCAAGTGAGATCTATGACCTTCATATGGCCATTATATGCGAATCATTCACTATAGCAGCCAAAAAAAATTGTCAGACAAACGGTATCGTTATGTAGGGGTTTGACCGTATAAAAAAATTAATAAAAAGAGCCAAATACATTTCAATTGAATTTCAAGTAACTTTACTTTTTATTTCATATTTTTTTCATGTTTACATCAATATCATATGTATGATTCAACAATTAAAACGTAAATATTGCACAATGGAACCGTTTATTATCATAATCTTTAACTATCATGAAATAATGACTTGACCATAATAATTGATAATACAATTCTTAATCATTCCTCAATACTGTCATTTGAAAGTTACACTTACGTTTATCCCATAAGATTATAAAATAGTAAAGTTACATATACCCACTAAGATTATAAAATAGTAGGAGTTTTTTTTCCCCTCTCTTAATAGAGTATTCGTTACAATATTTAGCTGCTCTTGTTTGTTGTAAAAAGATTTCTCCTTTACTACAAAATCATAAATAAAATGAAAGCAATTTTTAATATGTTTCATTTTGCTACAGTACGGTAACAATCATTTTATTGCCATATAATATATTTATTGTACCCTTTTATTCATGTTGAAGATCTACTAACACTCTCATCATCCAAATTGCTTGATAGACTACTTAAGTTTTGTAATGTACTTTACTTCTGAGGTTAATAGTCAGGCCCCGCTCTGAGGGGTGGTGGAAGGGGCGACTGCGCGGGGGGCCTCAGAGCCGGAGGTGAGGTAAAATTTTTAAATAAAAAGATACAATTTGGTGTTTTAAAAAAAAAATTAATCACCAAAACTGGATTAATTTGATGTAACCGGACTAGTTTTATATTATTGCTCATTTTGGTTTGTTGTATCGAATTTGTTTATCTAATGGATCGTCATGCTAATTTATAATATTGAATATTAGTACTCATGTTTACCCTATTCATGGTCATGTAAAAAATAAATTAAAAAAAAAACTTAAAGAGGCCTATTGTATCACATTTGTCGGGTGCCTCCAAAAATATAAAGGTGGTGCTGTTGACAGTGCTAATATGGCTTGCCTCTTTAAACTCCAAGAGATCACTCCTAAACCAATAGTAAAAATATATGCAGATACACTTCATCTATCATCCAATGAACCCGTCAAATTGCTATCTTTGTACCCACGTGAAACTATAGACTTGAGAATACCAAATGTCATATTTTAGAGTTCAAGCAATATAGCACAAGACTATTTTAGCTGCTCCATAATGAATTTTTGAAAGTCATTGCATATAAATTGAAATAATACCAACATGAAATGCAATATCAGGTCTAGTATAAATCAAGTATATTAAACCTCTCATCAAGATTGTGAACCTTTCAGCATAAGCCATAATTTCACCATCTTTTTGCTGTAATTTTTCATGAATAACTATGGGTGTAGTTGTAGCCTAACAATTAAGCATGTAAAATTTATTAAGTAAGTCCCTATAGGAAGATATCATTTGTAACTTGATAAATTTCAACATTAAGAAAATAAAGTAACAGTCTCATGTTTGACATCTCGAATTCACTCATCGTTTAATATTTAAATTGATCCATAATAGATGTGGAAGAACTAGTATAAACGATATCATCAAAATAGAGAAAAACAATGATGGAATGATATTTAACCCTCATTATTTACATACAAAGTTGGCTCATTTTCACATTTAGTATGCCTATTTTTCTCAAATATCCATCAATCATTTTGTTCCAAGCTCGTGGAGCTTGCTTCAGACCACACAACGCCTTCTTTAACTTATACATCTTTGTCTCGCTACCTTCTTCATGAAACTTTTAGACCCATCGACATATATATCCTCTCGTAAATCTCCATTATGAAATGTTAACTTGACAATAAATTGATAAACTAACCACTATAACTGGACAACTAATGCTAAAACAAGCATTGTTTCTAAATTGAGCGATTGGAAGAAAAGTTTCTTTAAAATTTACACCACATTTCTGCACATGCCAATTTGCCACGAGACAAGCTTTGTATTTTTGTTGCTTCCATCTATAGAAAACTTAGTTTTAAATATCACTTCAACCCAACTAAATTTTTGTTTCTAAGTCCACGATCTCCCATGTTTCATTTTTCTCAATCGATTTTATCTTATCTACCATAGCTTTATGCTAGTGTTCATTTATAATTACTTCTTCACAATACAATTGTCACGTCCGTAATCTAGGGCTATTTGTCTGCTTAGTTTGAAATTTTTAATAATTTTTATTTATTTTATAGTTAAAGGGCAAAACGGATATTTTTTTAAAATATTGACTTTTTCGGTTTGACCAAATGATTTGACTAAGTTGACTTTTGGGTTGGTTTTGAAAACAATTTAATATTTGAGTTAATTTTATAAATATTTCTAAAATGGGGTTTTTTTAAAACCACATAAACCATACGGGTTGGTGGTGATATTAACCACCCACATAAATATGAAAAGAGAGCTTTTGGATCCATTTGTCACCAAAACCTAGAAAATTGAAATTCACGTGTTCTTATTTTTCTCTCAAACCAAAAGTCACTCGAATTCCTAAACTCTATTTGCTAAGGATTTCACTTGGGATTTTACACTTATCTTAGGTTCTTCACATTCTAGGTATTGATTCCTTCTCTTTTTGATTTAAATTGATTTTATTAAATTTGGGGATTTTGGCATGAAATAGGGTTTAATGATTCGGAATTGATTTCAACGGGGGTTTTGCTTTATATGATTTGGGTTTTGAAACCCTTAATTTAATTTCATGATCTGGGTTGTTTTGGGTCGTAATTGATTTTTAATTGTTCTTTAGATATAAACCCTAATTCGTTCAATTTGGGAATTTATGATTTATTCTTGATTTGGTGTGGACCAAGTTGGGGATCATCGACAAGAGCATACTCGGTTGATTTGGATTAGCGAATAAGGTTAGTAGTCGTGTTTATGCCCTCACTATTGTTTGTCATTATCTGTTTGATTGTTTGCGAATTGGTTAAATTAATATAAGCTGAAATCTGTGATTGATTAGCTTAATTTGCTGCATTTGATATAAACTGCTTGGGTATATATCTGCCATTTTATCTGTACATATTGGACGTGTGAATTAGTGTCCATTTTGTCTGCTATCTGTCTATAATCTGGAAATCTGAATTTTGTAATCTGCTAAAGTCCTGTCCTAAGGTTAATACGATAAGACCAGCATGCTATTAGGGAAAACTAGATGTATACATCGATGCGCGAAAGCGTATATGGCCTTGATTGCCAACCACTTTCTGGATGCGACGGCATCACTTCTGGAGCTTTACTCACTGTCTGGATGTGACGACATCACTTCTGGGATCTTTGATCCATCTCTGAGGGTTTAACCCTATCTATCTATTTCTATTCCCGATTTTGTTATTAAACTAAGAACAAGCCTGGTAAGTTAAACACCTAAGTAATTGGTTAATCTGAAACTCTGTGATAATGATATGTTTCTACTTCTGGTTATATGTTGGATATGTTTTGGTTTGATTCTTGCTGACGCTATTTGTTTTCTTTTGAGTTCTAACCTTGGGTAGTGTATATTGTGACTCATAACTGGCTATAAGTGCTAGGAATAGACCCAATTAGATAGCTAGACTTTGATTAGCAATCGACATAATCTGAACTAGGCTAAAAATGTGCCCAGTGTCCGTAACTGGACTGTATACCAGATTGTCACTTAAAATTGGAAAACTGGACGTAGGATGGTCTCTGGCCGAACTCCTTACCGAGATGGTTACCGAAATACAATTCGGTCAGCATTGAGATCATTAGATTCACTCTCTGGACGAACTTCTTACCGAACTAGTTACCGAACTGTAGTTCGGTATGAACCTCCAAATACTGTTCAACCTCTCTGACCGAACTCTTCACCGAGCTAGGTACTGAATTACAATTCGACATGTCTAGAAGATTTGAAACTCTCTGACCGAGCTTCATACCGGAATAGGAACCGAACTGTCACTTAAGTTTTCATTGGATTCGTATAATTGCTCTCTGACCGAGCTACCTACCGAATTACAATTCGGTAAGTTTGGTAATGCTCACTGACCGAATAGCCTATCGGATTGCATACCGAACTTCTAATTCGGTATCGGTCTTCCTTTTGAAAATAATTTGACAACTATTAAGCCTTTTCAGTCGGTAATTGAAATAATTTGTTATCACTTATCCTAGATCACTTAAAGGGGATTGTACTTGGGATAACTTGATGTGATAATCAACTTGTGTTGCTTCTGTTTGTATTCTTTTGGTTGTTAACTAACCTGCATTTGTGTGTGGCATACTATTCTGTTTAATAAAACGCATCCGTATGTGTTTGTTGGGCATTGGCTTACTAACCAGACATCGATAGTCTGAGCCTTCGTTTTTTTCATTTTTGTTTTGTTTGTTTTGAACCCTTTTTGGGAATGGAATTTGCTGAGTTCACACAGTCAGGTGGGATAGCAGGATATCACTATCATCGAGCATTCACATGGCATCCTCTTCAGACTTGGATTGCATTTCTGATTCATTGTTGCTAGACTTATTTTGTATTTGAACCCGCTGCACTATGTTTTGGATTGATTTTCAAATTAATTACCTTTGAGATATTTCTATGTGACACCTTTCATTTGGAACTTGTAGTTAAATTACTATTTGGTTTTAGATTTAATTCGAACTATTTAATTGGATTTATCAGAACTATCTTTCGGATTTGAATATGATTTGTATATCTGTTTCCTGTATCTGCTTATATGTTGGTTTATTATATGTTATCTGTCTTCCGCACCGGTAGCATCCGGATTCCGCGTTCCCTTTCCGTTGGGGCGGGGGTTTGGGTGTTACAACAATGAATCTGAAGTAGTAGGAGCAAACTAGCAAGTATATCTGTCATGATATATTTAATATTTGGCATTTTGGCTAATGTAGATCTCCTCAATTGAAATGACCCTATGAAAAATCCTCAAGAACTGAAGATGCGGAAATTTTAGGTTGTTGTCGAAGCTGGTGAATTTCATCTTAACTCTAATGGTTAGCTAATAGAAGAATTTAATAAGTTCTTTTTACCATAAAAGAGAAACTTAATTTGGGATTACATCTCTCGTTGTTTACTTTCATTCAAATTCCAACTAATTTTTTCATCAAATATCACATCTAATCTAATTAAAATCTGGTTATAAGAGGGTTATAGACTCTATATGATTTAGATGGAGTACAATAACTAATAAAAACATAATATTATTATTATTATTATTATTATTATTATTATTATTATTATTTTGTCACGCTTATGTCGAGCTTGAAAATTCACCAAAGCATAAAAGACATATACAAAAATTTGCAAATGAATTATATTTGGTCGTCTCCCATACTAATCTTTGTATGGATTCTTATTCATAACAATCTTGGTTAGGGAGATATTTAATAGATAAACTGATATTGTCGTGACTTTGGGGCCAAATTTGATTTAAAATTCTCTAAGCTTGTAACATACTTCTTGTCATGTTTACAATAATTTGATTCTTTCGCTTAGTAACACCATTTGATTCAGGAGTGTAGGGAGTTTTTAACTCTCCTGGAATGTTATTATGCTCACAAAATTGATTAGATTCTTTTGTATAAATTCTCCACTCCTATTTGTGCTAATAACTTTTAAATGACAATCATTTTTTTTTTATTATCATAACTTTAAATTGTTGAAACTTTGCAAAAGTTTCCGACTTATTTTTTTAAAAAAATACACCTAACTTGTACGACTTTTTCATCAGTGATCAATAAGAAATAACAATTCTGATGCACCAGATTTTCGAAATTGATTTTGGATATGAAATTTGGAGTCCGAATTTGACTAGTTGAAGTGAAACAATGTTCTGAGTCCAAAATTTTACTGGTCAGCTATTAATGATTTTAAAAATGTCTGAATTTTTTCCACATTTTAAAAATAGTGCTAGTAACCCATTTAAATTAGTTGTCAAAAGTTATTTGTAACGGACATTTAAAATGTCACTTATAAAAAATTAGTGACAGTTGATCCATTTAAACTGATAAAATTAAAATATGGAAAAATCATATAAAATAGTCCAAGTAAAGTTTAAAATTTCAAAATTAATCGAACAAATTTTTATTTATATTTTTTATTCATTCAAATTTTGACTTTCAGAAATAGTCTTTCACAGCTATGAAGTATTCTATTCACACCAGTAAAGAGCTATTTTTGAAAATTAAAAGTTTGAAAGATTATTTTTGTAAAATTTTTAAAATTGGATTATATAATATAAATAAAAATTATAAAAAATTAAAAATGAAATTCTTTCTCCAAGTATTGAGGGCTGATTTTAAGATGTTAATTGTATATAACTTTCAGCAGCTGATAATTCGAGACCAACAAACTTATATAGTTATTTTACTTGAACCCGTCTACTCTTATAACTCCATTTTCGTGTAGTGTGGGCTGGAGCAGTCCAATCGAATGTATTTCTACTAAACATTACTTGCACAATTCCAATTAAATAAAGGATTTAGTTAATCTTTCAATCAAGGTGACTTTATCTAGTAATTCATGTTTCTAATCAAACATTATTCACACACAAACGCCAAACCAGCGATGACAATGAGAAGATAATGACATGGACATGGTAATTACAAATTTTTTAAGTATCATCCTAATCGGAATCTCCACAAAATTACAACTTACTCTAGCTATGAAATTATACATAAATCAAACAAGTGGAATTATTACTCAAAAGGGAGATGTGACATTGATCTATATACTATTTTAATTTCTTAAAAGTAATATTGTTTTATTATCACAATAACAAGAAAACAACCCAAAGTTTATAAAATTACATCCACTAATAAAAACATTTATTTAACAGAAATATCAATGTTAATTAATAAAATTACAATCACCAGTACAAGCTGTAAACCATTTCGATACAAACAACACGGCCTGCAAATTGATCAAATATAATAAACAGTATATTAACAATTAGTCACTTGTCGATACATGAAAATCTAGATACCAACTCGAACATAGATCATTATATAATAACAATGCCTCCTCCGTAACTCAAAAGAATTGGTTAATCAATATCAATAAACAACAAACAATGTGTGCTTCAGGTAACAGCAACGTCCGTGCAAGAAAAAAATCGTCGTCAAGAGGACACCATAGATTTGTTGGTGTAAGGCAAAGGCCATCGGGAAGATGGGTCGCGGAAATCAAAGACTCGATGCAAAAGGTTAGACTTTGGCTTGGAACATTCGACACGGCTGAAGAGGCTGCGCGAGCGTATGATGATGCCGCACGGTCTCTAAGAGGCGCTAATGCTCGAACCAACTTTGAATTACCTCAATCGGATGTCGATACAGGTGCCAATCGGGTGATTTTGGAAAATTTGGAGCCATTTTCATTTGAAGATGTTTGTGGGAGTAGTAGCGAGCCTGATGGGCTTCTTGGTGCTCTTCGAGCGAAACTATTCGATGGCAAGGGACCCAATACTAATACTACACTTGATGCAGCGAGTAGTGTAATAACACGTCCGGTGCCATCCGGACATCTAAATTCACCGAGATTGGATCAGAATAATCAGAGTGATGTTGGGGTATGGTGTAATTATCTTTCGTCGGCGAGCGGTATGTGTAATTGGTCGAATGATCAGAGTTATGAAATGGGCTGGGCTACACAGCTGAATCCGGCCCAAGCCCATGATCCGAGCTTGTTTAGCAATACTACGGTTGGTAGTACGAGTACTGTATCTACTTGGCCTGTGGGTTTAGCGTTGTCTGATAATGATCACTGTCTGCCGGAAAATGATATGCCGGCGAAAATGGTGATGCAGGTGATGGATGGTTGTGATGAACAAGGTGGTGTGTGGTCGGTAGTAGATCATCAGGAGCAGTTTGGGCAGGAGAATAATAAGGGTTGGGTTGGTGGTAATAGCAGTTGTAGTTGGGATCCTTTGCTTTATATGTCTTCTGTTCTTGGTTGACATTTGTTATGTATTGTTATTATTATTAATACGATTCTTTTCCTCCAAGTACATTATATTGATTCTCTTATGTTATATATGGTATAGGCATGTTTAGAGTTATATTTTTAATTTCTTTATCTAAATAGAAGTTATTTTTAAAAAGTTAATAATTTTTAATTTATCTCAAAGAATTTTTGAAAGTTCAAAAATACTTCTTTTAATTATTTAAATACTATTAAAGAAATAAAAAATTAATCTATACAAACAGACGTATATATATCTTGCTAAAAAATGGATGCTATTATAGGCATTGCCTATTTTTCCTTGTCATGAAAAACCTAAAAAACACTATGGTTAGCCTCATCCATTCTTATAGAAATGAATAATATATTATGCACTTATGAATTATCTCGGTCGTTGGGAATGAAAACCGGACATCTCTCCGTGGTTGGTACCAACGTCTCTCTATTTACTTCGGCAAATGTGATCACTTCGTTCAATACTTATCTCTCATTAGAGTTAACGTAGATGTTTCTTTGTTATGGATGGCAATATGACAAAATGTTAGATATCAAACAATATTGAACTTTTATGTTATAACACATAATTTGTTAATTAATTTTTAATAATTTAAAAATATTACATTAAGTTAGTTAATTTTAAATAGGAAAAAAATTTAAACATAAAAAGTTTAATATACTATAGTAGATCTATTTTGAAAAGTTTGCAAAACTAAATTTTCATTTCATAGACCATTTACAAACTGTGAAAGTAATTCACAAACTGTGAGCTCAATTAACCGAATTTGTAAATTGTAAAAGTCAAAGTGAAAACTAAATTCTTAAAAAATTATTTTTATATATTTTTAAAAACAATTTATAATTGAATTTTAAATTTTAAAAAATTTATTTAAAAAAAATCACATTCTTTTTAAATATTTATAAATCACATAGTACAAAATGTAGACCAAATTGAAATAAATAACAAAATAAATCATGAATATTCTATTTTAGAAGGTGACAATTAACCATTAGAAGAATGGACTGAGTAAAGAAAACAAAGCCTACAAAATATTAGATTAGATCCTGGAATGATCGTGTGGTGTCTTGTTTTTTAGTCAAATATTTATAAGTATCTATTACTAATTCCGTCCCAAAAATGCTGCCACATCAGGTTTTTGCACATTTGTTAATCCATCATTTTAACGGAAAATATCTTTAATTATAAACGAGAAAAAATTATGGTAATTTTATATTTAAAAATAGACAATAAAATAAATAAAACAAGATTTCATTCGACCATATTTTTTTCTATACATAAATCACAAAATGTAAAATAAAATTAGCTTAATGAACGGTGTACAAAACCGTAATGTGACAATTAATAAGAAACGGACGGAGTACTAAATTGATTAAAGCAATTGGCATACCTCCCACTATATTCTAATTTTCTCTTTTATATATATCCCTAAAAACCAAATGCTTCCCATGAAAACCCCCCACATATATGTACGCCGAAAAATACAAAAACACTGGAGTTAAGGTAGAGGCAAGCCTCTTGAACCGTCGAAAAAGAACCACAAAATAGCAAAATCTTACAGCTTTCTAATTGTGAGTTCCAAAGTTCCAGAGGAAGTTGCCAAAATTACTATTTTTTTTTTCTTTCTTAATAAAAAATTAATAAACGAAGATGTTGGTGGGTAGAATATATATATATATATATATATATATATATATATAATTCTTTTATTACCTTATGTTTATGGAAACTAACTAGTTTATTATCATATTTGAATAAAATATAGAAATTTTTTCTTTTGAAAAATATGTAATGTTTATTCCTTTATGACTAATTTCATGATAACTAAATTTGTTGTTTATTTTCTCTAATAATTTGAGTTTAAGTTTGGTCCAATTTTTAAGTGAATTAAAATAATAAAATAAGAAGAACATTTTAAATCTACATTCCATATCTATTGTTTTATTTCATTTGTTTTAACTTAAATCTTTAATTATCCTTAAAAATTTTAATTACACATGTAACGTAATTTCACGTTCTGTGAAATTGTTAAGATTAATTATGGGTAAAAGAAGTACTTTAAAAAAATTCAATAATTTTTGTTTCACTCTTTTAATTTTTTCTTTTAGAAAATTTTGAAAAAATATTCAAATTCAAATTAAAATTTTAGAAGTTATGTATTCTAAATTAAAAATAAAATTTTTTAATAATCACCCTATCACCATATATTATAATAAAATAAGACAATTTATATAAAATTAAATGCGGTAAAAAATCACCGACCACGATAAACCATTTTCTATTATTAACTTTTTATATATAAAGTAATGCATGCATTCCAAATTGGTTAGCACTCCAAGTGTCCATTCTTCTAAAATAGAACTCTCATCCCAGCATTCCTTTCAAATATTAAACCACACTCAATGCCGCTTCCATGTGGTAAATCCGAGGTTCATGCATAAATCGATAATCCATTACATTATAGATAAATAAATATTGGTAATTTCAAAATAAAAAAAATATATATATATATATAAAGTAAGAAAATAGCGATAGAACGTAACATATAGTATTTTATTTGGAAATTCAAAGTCAGAAAAATCATGGCCGTTAAGATATGAGACCAATTTAATATACAACAATCGATAACAGTAACAATTAAAAGAACACTCTCACTCTCCAATCTAATACATGGCTCTCACATGACAAAATGACTCAATCTCAGAACTCAAAATTTCCATGATTTTCATAATTCTTAGAATTTCATGGGTCATCTCTCAAATCTAATCAATCAAATATACATTGTACTATCAAGATACATAATAATAGAGCTAGCCTAGACTTGTGTGGATGGATTAACCTTGTTGGGTGTGTGAAATCTCACGTTACTTAGTTAAAGGGCTAATAGCTTCTATATTATGGTCTCCTCGAGAGCTCTTTTGGGGTGAGTTAGGTCTCTTAACAGATTATATTCTTCGTTAGAAAGGGAACAAATTATCATATTGGTAATTAGTATAAATAGGGTTGTCTCGTGAAAAAAAAAAGATACCCCATTTCTGTGAGATGATGATTATCATATTCACATTCCTTTTTGGCTGTGATTTTTTATCGGTCTTTTCAAGTGGTGATCTTTGGATTAGGGTGATATATAGCGGGTAGTGATCATTTGGATCGGGTTATTACGGAGATTCGTTTGAGTTTGAGTTGTTAACCTAAAAATATTTTTAATTTGAAATATGTTTATTGGAATATGAATGAAAAAATAGATGTGGAACATTCAATGTTAAGTGAAAGAAACAATAAAATCAAAAAAAAAAAAAAAAACCTAAGTTGACATAAAAATCTTTTTGGTTTCTCTACTGGGAGAGAAGATTTGTTATTTTCGTAATTCAATTAGGATAGTAAAGCTCCACATAATTTATAAAATGTTAAAATTTCAATTTGTACCCCATGATTATAAATCTGTGCCTTCTAAACTCATTACCTGTTTAGAGAATTTGGATTAATAGAGTAAATATTGGTTTTCATTAAAAAATAAATATCGAACTGGGTCTGGAAATAAAAAGGTGTTAAGTTCAGAAGCCATTCTGGGAAAGCAGGGAGAAGTAGTAGAAAATGAGTCCACACATAAAGTCTATACAAAATGAATAGTTAGTAAGAAAAAGAAGAGCACATTGGAGAGTCATTGCATGTGGTCTGCTCAATAAAAAGAAACAAACTGCAAACAAGCATTCTGTGTGGGGTTTCTCAGGCATTGTGTGTAGTGGAATCTTGCATTTTCTGTGTCTTGTTTTTTCAAATAGAACAAGAACAATGCTATGTATGGCTGATGTGGTGTGGAACTGAGAATATTATGAAAATTAATGGACTCAATTCAACCAACACTATTTTAAAAAAGGGTTAAATACTAACATCCCTTATGTTTAATAAAAAATTTTATTTGACTTTATACTCTAATTTTTATATATATAAATTGTCAAATACAGAACCTAAAAAAGACAGTGTGTTCTTTTCACTTGGATATTTGGCCCTCACTTATCTCCTGTATATATAATCAATTTCAAATCAATGGTTTGATAGTGGAATGGAATGATGTTGAGGAAGTGAGTCCACATGAGTCTTCCAGATATATCTAAATCAATCCACATTTATGCTTCCTCACATGAGACTGCCTATTGCACATGTATGTATTAAAAACATGCTTTTATCACTTTTAAATCCACTCTATTCTCCAACTACTCATAATTTCAGGAAGTGATAGGATAGGACACCACCAACTAATAATTCCTATCAATTGAAAAGATTAGGAAATGATACGATATGAATTAATACCGGATGCAGAAACGATTTGTGCCATTAACATCAATGTTGATGTGGAATCATAAGAATTATTTTTTAAAAGAATTATGATACCGAAAATTACGGATGAAAATTATAGTGAAGCTTAGTAACTAAAAATAAAATTTTGAATTCGAATTAATTTTTCTTAAATCGAAATAAAATCAAAATAAATCATATCAAATTAGATTTTTTTTTTTAAATAAATTTTTATAGATGTACATGCTATTTTAATTTTCCATATTTTCTCTATTTCTGTTCATGGAGTGGATTAAAATTCTAAAATCTTTCATCAAAAGAAAAAGAAAGAAAAATATTAGATGGACTTTTTTTTAATAATTAATGTATCAATTTTTTTAACTAATTATTTTCATACCTGAATATGGACCATAGATTGGGATGAAAAGATAATTGGTATTTTTAAACTCAATATCACAAATAATATAATAGAATAATGATTTGTATATAAAATAAAAAAAAAAAAAAAAAAAAAACCTCTATTAATTTTAGTAGGAGGTATTTTGAGAGTTGATGAGCGCTGCAAGATCCAACAAAATATGCTCTAATTATTTATTCTTTTAGTTGACTAATGCCATCCAAATTTTTTTCAAGTAAGAAATAGGCTTCACTTATTATTTGGGATAATAAAACCCTAAGAATGGTTGCATTTGATCAAATCAATCCGATAGATTAAGTGATTTGAAACCAATCGAGCATTTGAATTGACTAATGAAGTAATTACTCCCCCTAATTGCAAATACAAATTATCACAAAATCAGTTCAGGCATGGTTTGAAAATTGTAAAAATTGACAGATGTGGGGAGTAGGATCATATAAACCAGAAATAATTTCACTTAAAAAGATCCATCTCATGATGAAAACAAGACATGAAGCAATGAGAGCCCCACAAAGTTAGAGGAAGACTTTCCATTATGGGTTTGAACCAATAGTTTATAAGAAACATGCAATGATTTTGTACCAAAATGAAACCCATATAGTAGTCAAGCAACAACTATTTGAGTTGTACTACTCTTTTACTTTTGACTGGTTGTGGAACTTGGGAGTTTGACATCTTTATGTGGAGAAGTGAACTACTCATAAATACATACATACATGGGTTACTGGAAATACATGCATGTAGGAAACATAGTACTGTAAGGTATACTGTTTCTGGTCAACTAAGCTGTGTTTGGGTCTTCAGATGTGTGTGAAGAGTTGAAGATTTGGATATGGACCAGACCGGACCAGACCGAAGTGGCCAACAAAGGCTAAGAGGAAAGCTGTTGGGTGGTCGATGTTTTCGTGATATCTGAAACCATGAATAGATAACAACTTTACTTGGACCACGATTAGAATATAGTGTTTAAGTAAATTATTTTGCGGCTTTTTAAATATTTTTAGAAAAATTTTTAATTAAAGTAAAGTAATTTTTTTAATTAATATTTTAATATAAATATGTATATTTGGAAGTTTTTTTTTTCTTATAATATAAAAAAAAAAGTTATACAGAAGATTTTAATATATCTATAATATATAAAAATTAAAATTAAAAAAATAATAATCATATATCGATACTATTAATTCAATTAGTTACTATTAAAATATTTAATTAATTAACTAATTATAATTAATTATTAATCTAATTGATTAATCAATGTACAAAAGATAAATGGTAGATTTATAATATTTATGAATTGTATTATCACTTATCGGGTGGGCTATTTAAGTAGCTTTTTTGGAGTAATTTTATCGAAGAGTTGATTGAGATCATCATCTAACAATATTCGCATGCAAATATCATTTCGAATTTATTTAATTATTGTTTTTATAAACTTTAAAGGTGTGAATGATTTTCATAAATTTTTAGTAATTATTTTTATAAATTTTTAATTTTCTTTTACATATTTTTAGAATTGAATGAATTTTTATAGGTGATTTTTGTGTACTTTAAATGACTTGTACCAACTTTTAATAACTTTCTTAGTATTTTACGTACCAATTGATTAATTTTGATAGACTTTTAAATATATTTAAAAAAAATATTCGTAAAATTTCATTAATATTGAGATAATTTTATTTTTTTCAAAAGTAGAAAGTATTTTTTTTTCAACAATAATTACTACTACTTCGTCATTTATAGTTGGTGATATTAGTTATATAGTAACTCATTAGTTTCTTTTAATGTGCATATTATATATATATATTTTCTTATTTTTCTTTCACATTTTCTTTTTCTTTTTCTTTCGACGGTTGTGTATATACTCGTCTTTTGTAAATTTATTTTTTAATTTATGTAATAATTCTTTTAATCATTTTCCTTTTTTCATTTTTTTTTTCACACGGTTGTGTATATCTATATCCTTTTATAAATTTACTCTTTAATTTATATAATAATTCTTGTAATGAACATTTTAAAATTTAAAATATAATTATAGGTCTAATTTAAAAATAAATTTTAAATATTTGGTTTTCATTCAAAAACCCTAATTTTCTATAATACCTTTAAAAATCAAGTTGTTTTGTGAACTGTGCTTATAATTTGTAACTACACTTACATGTCGTAAATGGTTATGGGGTAAAAATAAATTTTTAAAAATTTATTTTTACAAACTTTATAAAATAAATTTATATAATTATATCCATGCAAACACTAATATATGAGCAATTGTGTATGACTTTATTCGAAACCTATCCAAAACGTATTCTAAATATCTTTTTGATATATACTCTATTAAGTAAATATTCCTATCATCACCCACCCAGACCATAAACCAAGTTAAAAGAAATCGGTTGAAGGAGTGAGTGGAAAAATAAAAAAATAAAAAATGGGCAAACATGGTAACATTTTATTGACAAAATTAACACTACTCAGGTATATCCTTAGCCAATTAAAGATTTCTAATCGATTGGTCTCATCCATTGAAAATGGTTTTTGACCAAATTTTCTTTGGTG
Organism: Cardiospermum halicacabum; assembly: GCA_031304145.1. Classification (NCBI taxonomy): domain Eukaryota; kingdom Viridiplantae; phylum Streptophyta; class Magnoliopsida; order Sapindales; family Sapindaceae; genus Cardiospermum; species Cardiospermum halicacabum. The sequence continues at coordinate 507,092 of CM062390.1, read as the reverse complement.
GGTCTGAAAGCAATAATATCTAATGACGTTTATGGTTGAAACGCATATCTAAAAATTTAGGTAACTTCTCCCAAAAGACCATATTTTATATTTCTACTTCTTGCCCTTCTACCCCAACTTTACTTTTTATCAATTACATTTATACCTTCAGCACATAACTGATAGATTTAAAGAGAAGCCTTATATGTACAAAATAAATTTTAGTCCATTAAATAAAGTAAATATTTTTAATCATTTTTTTTTTAAAAATTACTCGTGTTTCGAATCAATAAATATTTAAAATATAAAATTTTGAGCAAATTATAAAAATAATATTCCCAAATCCCAATACAAATAATGATGATGAAGATTCCAATGTAGATATATGGACTGCCAAAACTCTTTATTTAAAATCGTATCGTAATGAGATAATGATTTGAAGTGATTATAAAGGTTGATTTTGAAATTTGATGTAACCTTGAAAATGTAAATGTCATCTTCGCCAAAATATAATATCAAATAGTGTTCACCTCCACTTTGATAATAGATTCATATTTTAAATCAATGATGTTGTCTGTGGAGTGTAACCAGTTCCTATTGAAAGATTATTGGTAGTTTTCTTTTTCCACCCATTTTATAAAAATAATGTAAAAATCTATTTATTTTTAAAAGTAATTCGAAACCGCACCATGAAAATGTGACTAGTAGTTTTGGGTAAAGGTCGAGTGGTTATATACATTGTTGTTAGTAATTCCATTAAATATTTACTTTTATACCATAATTATTAATCAAATATTAATATATATTATTTTTAATAAAAATTAAAATAAAATAGTATTATTTTAAATTAAATAATACGTATTAATTTATTATCTTTAATAAATAAAGTTTAAAATAAATATGAATTTTTTTTATTTTATTTTTTTAATTAAATAATATATCAAATAAATTCATATTTATTCTGAATTTTTATTTAAAATAAAAAATTAAAAGCTATTATTTAATGAAAAACTTAAAATAAAAAAAAAAATTATATTTTTAAAACTTAAATTCATATTTATTCTATTTCTACATTATTTTACATTTGTATTAAAAATATAATTTTTTTTTTTATTTTAAGTTTTTCATTAAATAATAGATTTTAATTTTTTATTTTTAATTAAAAATTTAGAATAAATATGAATTTATTTAGTATATTTTTTAATTTAAAAAATAAAATGAAAAAAATTCATATTTATTTTGAATTTGATTTATTAAAGATAATAAATTAAAATGTATTATTTAATTTAAAATAAAAATTATTTTATTTTATTTTAATTTTTATTAAAATAATGTAATTTAATATTTGGTTAATGATGATGATATAAAAGTAAATATTTAATGCAATTAATAAAAACAATCTATCTATATATATAAAGCGGAACTTTCAGCGGACCCACGAATCTGACGTGGCACGCTGAGAGTTTCGCGTTAGGTAGAAAAACAATCAAAATGGCTAATTTAGAATTCCGTTCTTATTTGACAAATAAGAATCTTACACATGGCATATCATCCTCTCATCTATTGTGTTACATGTGGCATACATATTTTCTCCCTTCGTTTTTAACGTTTTCTTTAATGTATTTTAATAACTTTTATTTTTCATCTCTTTATATTCATAAGAGCATAAGGAATATGTTAAAAATATACCCACCATTGCATTGCATTAAATTAGATGCATCAATACACACACATCATTGCATTAAATTAGATGAATTAAGGTACACACATTTAGGCCATTAGTTTTCTCAAGTAACCTTACGTTAAAAATAATTATATTTATTTTTCGCTTATAAATAGTTACTTCCATTCATAGTTTTCACAATTTAGTTCTTCTTCCTCAAATCATCTCTCAATCAAAATACAATTTCATTCTCGATTCCCCTTTTACTTTAATATTTTATTTATGTATTTTTCAATTCTTTCTTTTATTCTCTAATATTAACATATATATTTATTTTAAAATGGTAAAAAATATTGTATTTTTCTGTAGGTAGTGTAGCTTCCACGGCCAAAATGGTACAATAATACTTCCCTTATGTTTTTTGTGTATATTTTCTTGGATACTTTTCTTTTGCAGTCAACTAATTTTAAAATTGGAAGATTTATTTTGTACAAGAAATAATATTTAGTATTTATATATAATATTTATTTTATTAGGTGTGTATATTTGATTCACTTCAAGAACGACGATGATGGGATAAGAAGATGAATAAGAGAGACAATAATTTAATATATAGTTTTGTTTTAATTTACTTTACATTGTGAATTAATTGTATTTATTTATTCTCAATTCTATTTGACAAGAAAATTATTTATTCATTTCTAATTGTCAATCAAAATCACAAACAAGTGATGTTATGAATAATTTGACTGTCAATTATTTTTTTGTTTTTTTTTTCCAACTATGTATCCTCTTCCAACATATAAATCTTTATTTGATTTTTTTTATTTATTTATTTTAATTCTGGCAATGGGCAATTATGGAATTTAGAATTAGCACTAAAAAAAATAAAGAAAATGTATCCCTATTAGTCTATATTTATTTATATGTATTTAAATTTTATAACCTTTATATTTCTTTTATGTTAATAAACTTAGGAATCTCAAATATAATCTACTTTCATAATAGTTTAAATTTATTATTATAATTTCCAAAACAATATATGTACTATAGACATATACAAATTTTATGAATAATAATATAGTCATCTAAAAATAAAATTATTTTAATATTTTGTTTAAAATATTAGTTTTTTTTTAATAATATGTAAATAATAATATTTTACTGATATTTTATGACAATAATAAATATTACTAAAATTATTTGGTATTAATATGTAAAAAAAAAAGTAATCAATAATTTATCATCATTTTAATAAAGTTTTATATTTTTAATTTATTATAATATATTAATTGTATCGTATATTTTTAAATTATTAAATTTCTCAAATTGTATACTGTTGGTGAGGATCATTCACTTATTTTAAATTATATTTAATATGAAACCTAAAAATTTATGCAAATTATTCAATTTTATCTATAATCAAATAGCTTCATGGTCATAATTGTAAATCTGGAATTATTAATAACAACAACATAATAAGAAATGGATAGTTAATAAGAGAATACAAAATATTGACTTTAATTTAGTTATAATAAGTGATAACAAATAAAATTTTTAAAAGAAATAGAAGGTTACAAAATTTGAAAAGGTTTTAATTAATATTATGAATAATTGATATTAAAAGGATAAAGTATGTGAACAAATACTAGATGGTAAGGCTTTCAACCATTAAAAAAATGATAAATTGATTTTATTATGCATTTAATAGATTGAATAAATAAATCTGATTAAAAAATAAATAATATTTCAATAATATTAAATATCCAATAATAAAAATGTAAAATTGATTGGTTATAATATTTATAAATATTTTTAAAAATAACAATGTAATTGAAATAATAAATTATATTTTTGTACCGGAGAGAATATTTTATTAAAAATAAAATTAATCAATTTGTTTACCTTTATGACAAGTCAATTGACTTTATTTATTCTCAAGTTTTACATTTAAAATGATAATATAAAATATTAGTTATTTTTTTTACAATTATTATATTTCTATAAATGGTCTTAGATTAGTTAATAAAAATATTTATTTAGATTATAATTAAAAGAAATTATCAATATTAAATTATTTTTAATTATTTTTCTCTTTATTATGTTGATATATTTGTTGTGTTAATAATGTAATCCTAAAATTATTGTTATAATTTTTTTTGTTTTTATCAGTTGATTTGATTATTATGGCGGTTTAAATGTAGTAATTCAATCATTTCAAATTCTTGAACAATTACAACTATTTAATTTCTTAATTTTTATCATTTATTTATTAGAATTCATTTATTATACATAACAATATAGTAAAAAAAAAAAATTCAATCAATATTTCCTAATAGAATTTTTAATGAAATTTAAATCAAAAACTTATTTGATTATCATAATTAGAAAAAATTAATATTTTAAAATTGGACAAAATAAATTTAAATATATTAATAAATATAATTAAAAATACCATAATAATAATAAATTTAATATAATATAAAGTTTATATTATATAATGTATATATTCCCGTGCAACGCGCGGACTAATTAACTAGTGTAGAAATAGAGTAAAACCACCAAGTCTTTATCAAAACCACTTTTCACATAAAAATGGGTGCTGTTTCGAATTATTTTTAAAAGTGGGTGGATTTTTGGATTATTTTTATAAAACGGGTGAAAAAACGAAAATATCCGTAAGATTATACTATGTTAGAATTTAACAGAGGAAATTTGGCAGCTAAAAGTATTTTTCAAGTAAAAGTTTCATTTTTAGATTTTTTTTTCTCCTCAAAACAGTCGTATATTAGAAACCATTCTTTTTTAATAATTAATTTTTTTTAATTATTATAAAAAATATCATGATCCAATCAAAAACTAAATAAATTTTTTTATTGTGTTTAATAAAGGACCAATAATATTTGGTGATGAAAGAGAAAGTTCGATAACCAATTTTTCAATGATTTTACATGAACGTACATGATGATGAATATATATAATTGTTGAGATAAAATATGTTATAACACAAATGAGGACAAGAAAATAATAAGAAACACCTTAACAACAAAAGATAAGAAACATATAAAAATTATGATAACAAGTTTTGTTAACATCAATTTAGAGCCCGTTTATTTTTTCCGGTTTATTACTGATACGAAGACTTAAATTTGTGATTTTTTTTAAATATCTGAAATTGAGTGATTTTCATCTCATTCATTTAAATATAATTTTATTTTAACTGAATCTGGATGAATTTTGTTTTCTATATATTTATATAAATATCCTTTCATTAATATCGCTGACAACTTGTGTTTCTTTCTTTAGCACAAATATTAATAGACGAATTATTATTTTTAATTATATTTTTATTGATTTTATTGGTTGTGGATTTTAATAAAAATAATAAATTTTATTGTTTGTCATAGGATTGATTATAGATACGTGCATATAGAATAAACATAATAAATACAGTATTATATAATTGAAAATAATAAATATTATCATTATTAATTTCAATGAAAATAATAAATATGGTCATTTTTAATTTAAACAAAAAATAAAATAAAATAAATGCGGTTATATTTTCAATGAAAATAATAAATGCTCACATAGTAAATTTCAATAAAGGAAAAGACTAGCATGCTCCCACCTACCACGTCATTTATAGGCCCAACATCTCTCCATTTTAATTGTTTGTCTCCCTTAAACCCTACATGAATATTTAATATAATTAAAATGATGAGATGTGAATATTTAATATAATTAAAATGATGAGATGTGATTGGTTACACCTACAAATGACGTGGTATGCCGGACCATGGTAGTCTTTTCCTTCGATAAAAATTTCATTCTAAATTTCAGCAAAAAAATAATAAATGTTGTTAAATTTTCTAGTTGGTGTGTTCTTCTATTTTATACATTAAATGTAATTCATTAATAAATTTAACAACAATTTATATAGGATAATTGGTTATTATGGTTTATTTTATTTAATTCCAAAATTATTAAAATATTAAAAATATAAAAATTTATATGGATTATACTTATTTATTTCAAATACTATAAATTAAAAATTAAACTAAATAAAACCATTAAACTATCAAATATTAAAAAAATTAATAAAAGGACAAAACTATAATTAACAAACAATCACTAATAACTTATTTTAACTTGATTATCAAATTAAAAAATAATAGTTTTAAGTTGATTATAAAAAATAAAAATAAAAAAATAATCAATAAGACTATTAATAGATTAGTAATATATCACAAATAATTTTTTATTTAGCAAATATAAATGTAAAAAAAGAATTATTACTAAAAATAATAAATAAAACTTTTATAAATACACTAGAAGGTGTTTTAGAGTTAAAACTTTTATAAATACAATTGATGGTGTTTTAAGGTAAAATGGTCAAAGTACAATAGAATAACTTATTTTAAGTTACGTAAATCTAGAAAAAATAAATAAATAGACGCACATCTTAATTGAATTAAGATTTTTTGTAATTAACACTTAATTTAAATACTGACTTTTTGTAATTAACACTTAATTTAAGTACTATTAAGTTTTAAGTGGAAAAAACAAACAAGACCTTAGTTTAAGTTGAGAAGCGCGGACTCTTGGGCTGTGAAATGCTCTTTGAACTTATAAAGCCGCTTTGATGTTATTATAACTGAGACACTAGAACCTGAGGATGAACAGAGGAGGGTAAGATGAAATGACATATTAGGAAAGATTGAATTCCTTTCTCACTTTGTTCATCACATATACACAACTCTACCTAATACTTAAGATAGCAATAATATAACATATATTTGGTTGACAGAAGGAACTTTTCTAAGTATTGTAACCAACATTTCTTCCATCCTTCTAAGGCTTTCTTTTATGGTGTCAAACCACTTGTTTACAATAGTAGGATTATTCACTATCTTAAATTAAGAGCGAGAGAAGACAAGCTGAGATGATCATTTAATACCTAGAGAACTAGAAAACCTAGTTTACAATAGTGATGATCTCAATCACCCTAAGTTGAATTATGAATCCTAAAACGTAAGTTAAATTCTACATAGAAAGGTCATGGTTTCCATTTCCAATGGCATGATTCAGGTCGACTGCATTGAACTTCAGTCATGGTGACATTAAGAACAAATTGAATTAAAAAGAGATATGGAACTCAAGTTTTCAGATCTTCACAACAGTAACAAGGTCAATCAACTTCCTTAAATTAAGCCCAGATTTGGTCATTAAAACTGGAACGATACTTCAAATGACCTATGAAAATAATACATCATGGAGAAGTAAGTCATTTGAGATAGCATTAGATTCAAAAACTCAAATTTTCAATAACAATTAGAGGATCAGTCACTCCATTTAATTGAACCTCAAACCAAGTCAAAGAGAATTAAAAGGTAATGAAGGTGATAGATCTTTGAGGGATGAAGGTTATCAAAGTCTTTCAACTCACAGAGGTAGCAAACTCCGCAAACTTCTTAATTTCATAGGATAGAAGTCACCACAGAGGTAGCAAATCTCTGTCCTAACTTCTCAAGGAATTATTCAGGAAGATGTGATTCAAGTAATCAGATATTTGAGAATCAAAACAATTGAGATAATGAAAATCTAGATGGCGAACCAAAAGCTACCAAACACTCTAAAGAGAATTTGCGACACATAATTTTAAGAAATTATCAAAATTCAAAAGATGGATGAAGATCAAAAGATAATGAATGTTTGTTATAAAGAACTATTTATAGAGTTACATTACTCACTCATTACACTGTGATTTGAAATATTCAAACCGCTCACCTAGTAAATTAGCTTTCTCCGTTTCATTATTCAATACAATCCTCTAATTGTAATCCATAAGAGCATAGGATGCATTACTTTGCATGGGTCAGCACACGCATATAGACTTTTCATGTAGGGAGCTGACTGACGCTGAATTATAAGTCTTCATGCTCTTACCGCAAAGTAACCAAATTGCTTTCAGTGCAAACTTCAATGGACTAGTCAGTGTATGGGCACACTAGGCTTGTAAAGTAGTCCACTATCTTCTTATCTTTTGATGCTGATTCTGCTTCTTTTTATGTTTTTTTTAGTTTTCATCATTTACCCTATTAGAGATTAGTTAAACAAAATCGCTCCAAAACTAAAGGAAAAATCAAATTTTTTTTTTTTAAAAAAAGAAAGATAAAAATCACTTGAAAAAATGAGAAAATTTAGCCTAAAAATATATACAAATTTAACTTTCTAGACGCTTTAATATAATATGAGGTAAACTCAAATTTATTCTTCTTTCCCTATAAAGCTTCTTGAAAAGGTAATTTGGGGAACTCATTAATATCCAACATATAGAGAAAAGAAGAAAAATAATTTTTTTTTTTTAAATCTAGGATTTTGTATGTTTTACAAAATGATTTTTCATTTTTGAAAACTGATTTAATGCAGCTTTGATACTAGTTGCAAATCTTCAACAAAAAAACCTAAAATAATAACATAAATGTTGTAACAATAACACAAAATCAAAGATTATAAATAAAGATCACAGAGATCAAAATAGACCCTGGAAATCATAAGTATAAGGGGGAAAAACTCGCAATAAGAGTTTTTCGAGTATTGAAATGAATAAAAAAATTTAAAAGAATGGCATATACTACGTTCAAGTTGCAAAAGTGGCTTATTTACCAAGGTTATAGTTAGTGAGATCTTGGATTAGGTCAGATCTTTGAGCAATAGTGGGTTGTCACTTCAATAAACTTTTGCTATAAGTCTATTATCAAACACATAATTTTTTTTTTAAATTTTGTTTTTACATTACAAGCTCATATGTAATGAAATACTACCTCCTTCCCAAAAATGGTGCAACATTTGTGTTTTGCACACTTGCCAATGCATGATTTCAACGGAAAATATTTTTAATTATAAACGATTAAAAATTATGGTAATTTTATATTTAGAAAATAGACATTAAAACGAATAAAATAAGATCTCAATTGACTATATTTTTTCTTATACATAAATCACAAAATGTGAAATAAGATTAGTTGATGAATAGTGTACAAAACCCTAATGTTGCAACTAATTGGGGACGGAGGGAGTAATATTTATAAGAGTTTCATGATAGACTATTAGCCCCACAAACCACCACATATTTTTTTAATATACTTTATCTTCATCAATAATGACCATTTTTTTAAAGAATTTTTATTCAAGTAATGAGTTTCAAGATCAACTACTAACCTATAAATCACCATACATTTTTTCTGCATGCTTTATTGTCACTTAGATACTTAGAAATTTTCTTTAAAAAAATTCTAAGGGCCCGTACATTCCAAGATTGATCTAGGTTAAGAACACTAAACTTTGAAATTTTCATGATTTAAGACTTAAAAAAACTTATGATGTTAAATCTTTTAGTCTTTCTCAACTATTATTGTATTAGAGATAAAGTGGATATATCGTCCAAAACTTTTTGGATTTCAAATATTTCTCGAAGGATTATTATAGAAGATTTGGAAAGTCAATAAAAATAGCCTTAAAGATATAATTTACGAAAAATTATAAATTATGAGCTTTCCAAACTTTAACTTTAAGTAAATAAACCATCCAAACTTTGCTTAAGTTTATAAACTTTTGAAAGTTTGAAACTTAAAAAATGAACCAAATTGACCAATATACCCTTAAAAACGCATTTTACGGCATCACCAGTATGTGAAGCACGCTTCACAGCAGCACCAGTCTGTTAAGTGCGCTTCACTAGCTGGTGATGCTGTAAAGCACGTTTTTAAGGCATGTTGGTTAAATTGGTTTATTTTTTAGGGTATTATCGTTTTTCCACCCGTTTTATAAAAATAATCTAGAAATCCACACACTTTTAAAAATAATTCGAAACATAACCCATTTTTATGTGGAAAGTGGATTTGGATAAAAGTTTTGTGGTTTTACTCTATTTCTACATTTTGTATTAATTGGATTAAATATTTAATTTATACCATCATTATTAACCAAATATTAGATTATGTTATTTTTAATAAAAACTAAAATAAAAATAAATTTATTTTTATTTTAATTAAATAATATATTTTAATTTATTATCTTTAATAAAAAATTTCAAAATAAATATAAATTTATTTCATTTTATTTTTAAATTAAATAATATATGAAATAAATTCATATTTATTCTGAATATTTAATTAAAAATAAAAAAATTAAAATCAATTATTTAATAAAAAATTAAAATAAAAATAAAATTATATTTTTAAAAAAATATAAAATAAATATACTTTTATTTTAATTTTTTCATTAAATAATATATTTTAATTTTTTATCTTTAATTGATAATTAAAAATAAATATGAATTTATTTCATATATATTTTAAGGGTCCATTGCATTTTTGGACTTTTTATTAAAAAAAATATATTTTTAGACCAAAATTAAATTTTTTACAAAACTAAACTTTTTTCAAAAGTTTTTGAAGAAAATAGACCAAAATGACCGTAATACCCCTGCTTCCCGGTCTCGATTTGCTTCCCGGGCAAATCAGACTGGGAAGCAAAAACTACATCGGGAAACAGGAAAAATATAACTATTTCCCGCTGTTCTGCTTCCCGGACCGGGAAACAGAACACCGTAAAACAGTTATATTTGCCTGTTTCGTGGTCTGATGCTTCCCTGTCCACCTGGAAGCTCATTTTTGTTATTTTTTAAAAAAAAGTCTAAAAGTGTAAAAAAATTAAAGTTGGTCTAAAACTAATTTTTTTTTTTATATAAGGTCTAAAAATGCGTATTTTCACATTTTTTAATTTAAAAAATAAAATTAAACAAATTCATATTTATTTTAAATATTTTGATTAAAAATAATAAATTAAAACATATTATTTAATTAAAATAAAAATAATTTAATTTGTATTTTTATTTTTATTAAAAATAACGTAATTTAATGTTTGGTCAATAATGATGGTATAAATTAAATATTTAATACAATTAATACAAAATGTAGAAATAGAGTAAAACCACACAACTTTTATCCAAAACCATTTTTATTTTTCATATAAAAATGGGTTTTGTTTCGAATTATTTTTAAAACTGTGTGAATTTCTGAATTATTTGTATAAAACGGGTGGAAAAACGAAAATACCCTTAAAATTTTTTTTTAAGTTTCAAACTTTCAAAAATTTAAAAACTTAAAATAAAATTTGAATAATTTATTAACTTAATTTAAAGTTTGAAGTTATTAAAAATAAAATCATCCCATTAATTTATAAATAGAATAATGAATGATGGAAAAATTATTTGTCCAAATAGAAATAACTTTAAGATTAATTTATGAATGCAATAATAAATGGGAAAAAAGTTACTGTAGCGCGACTTTCACATTTAGAAATTTGTGATTGGAGGAGATCTTAAAGTTTGAGGTTATTTAATCACAATACTTTTTTTTAAAAAGAATATTTAAAATATAAATCAATCTTTTTATTTAAACAATTCCTTTTAGAAAATTTAAATTTATTTATTTTCTAATTTAATTAATTTATATTTGTTAGTGAGACAAAACCCATTATAAAATATTACCTCTAATAGTGTGAGGACTAAAATCTCTTTTCGCCTCCGTTCTATTAAATAACTATTTTTTCTAGTTAACCATTCAATAATACAAATTGTCCTATAACACTATCTTATATAAATAAATGCTTACCAAATTTTTAATTGTCATTAATTAAGTATATTTCTGAATTTTTTAGAGGTTGAATTAAAAAATAAAAAATAAATCGAAAATAAAAAAGTCAACATTTCATTTTAAATATAAATTTTTTAAAATTTTAAGTACTTACTAAAAAAATATGAAAAAATCAATTATTTTCATTTCTTATTTTATTTTAAAGTAAAACGGAGATTGGATTAAAACAAAATGGTTACTTATACTTTAAAAAAAATCAGTAAATATACCATATAATGCACTTTAATTTTCAAAGGTACTTTTATCTGTATTTTTTATTTTAGAAATAAAAAATTATTTTAAAAATAAAAATCTATTTTAAAAATAAAATAACATTTTAAAAATGAATATTATAAAAAATAATTTAATAAATATCTAATTATGTAAGTTTGATTTTAATAATAAATATTTTTTTATTTTTATCTCCGAAATTAAAGAGTGTAAAAGAAGAATAAAACAACATGAAATATAAATTTTTAGAAATAACAACTAAAATTATTGAACCAGATAGTATTACTAAAATAACACTTAATAAATGAAAGATAGTATGTGACTAATTTTTTGTAATTGTAATTTTTTTTTGGTATTTTTTTTTATATTCATCCCAGTATATTCAACTTGAATGTTTTTATATTTATTAAGGTGTATTTAACATGTTCAACTATTCATCAGAATATAATTTATGGTATTAATTAACTTTAGAATTCATATATAAATTAAATTTATATATAATATATTTCATTATTAATTATACATAATTTATTTATAAATTAAAATAGGTCTAATTTAAAATATAAATTAATTAAAATTAAAAATAAAATTAATGTAATAAATAATATTTATTAAATTTATAAAAATATTATAATAAATTTAAATTTTACCAAATAAAAAATATTTTAAAAAAAATATATTTCAAAGAAAAATTATTACAACTCGATAATGTCATTATCATAACACTAACCTATATAATGTTATAAAATAACCACCCCCACCACACCAGCCTCCTCTTTGAAAATTTCACTTAATTATAATTATTATCATCTCTGAAGGTGGCAATTAAAAGACTTGCACTAACTGGAGAATATTTGTGTTGTGTTTGCCAATTGGAACTAGATACATTAGCTAACATGAACATATTACATTATTTGTTGAATTGCAATAAACAACAGCTTTATTTATTTTTGAAGAGAATGCTCTTTGTGAAGATAATGGGAAGTGAGTAGGAAATCAACATGTACAGTTAAAAGCAATAGTTACATTTCTCTCATCATATATTTTTCGAGTCCATTATCACTTCACTTAGGGTTTGCCGTCAACTTTTATTTTAATTGTTTTTCCTCTTTTGCCTATATTTATCCTTTGGATAAAGTCTACATGTATATTTTTATTATTGTTTACCAGAAAATGAAAAGGATTGGATCAAATAACAGCAAATATAGTTGTCCATTTCATTGAATTTGGTTGAAATATTTGAATTCCACATGGTGTAGAGTTGAATTTTCATCATTTACTTGTTGAGAAGTAATACTAAATTTGCACATTTTAGGTCTGTTTGCATAGTAGTACTATTTTGCTTAATTGATATGGAAGAAGAATAAGACGTTTCAACAAAAGAAATAATGTATAATCTTCCAATATCTAAATAGAATAGGATGATGATATATAAGTCAAAAAAGTTATATATAGGGTGTTGATGATAATTGTTAGGAAGAGATTTATTTATGTAATTATTCCACCAGCACTTATGATATCATCATTGAAAATCCAAATCCTTGACATAGAATTAGCCTGAAAATGCTTATATTCCTTGATGTCAAATCTTGTGATACAAATTCTCAACCAAGAAGCATAAATAAAGGAAGATTAAATTTGGTGGGCCATTTCTTATATCACAAATGGTAGCATATTCCCTTCTCTTCTGGAGGTGACAATTCACAAATTTAAATTTCATCATATTACATATTTATGATTTTAAATTTGAATAATTAATATTTGGTAAATTTTAGTTTAATTAATTTATTATTAAATTGTATTTAAATAATATTTAACAATTAAACATAATTATGAAATATTAAAAATATTCCATATATATTTAAATTTTTTAAAATATTTTTTTAGTAGTTTGAGAATTTTTTTAGTATTTTTATTTCTAAATTTTAAAGTAGAATATTTTGTATTAGTTTGATATTTTATTTTATAATTCTATCTATATTAATATATATTAATTTTATTTAAAATATTGAGTTTAAGAGTTTAGTTATTATATTTTATTTAAATTATTATTATTTAACTTGTTTATTTGATTTTTTTATCAATTTAAAATAATTTTAAAATTAATTTAAATAGCTCTTTACTAATGTGATAATAAAATATTATTTTATATTTATTATAATATATAAATTTAAATTAAATATTTTTAATATACTGGTAAATTGGTCCTACTGAATATGATTATAGTTAAATATTAATTCTAATATTTACTCTATATATGGTAAATTCATAATTTAAAGAAAAATCTGAAAATTTATGGAGAAATAATAAAAATATTTTTATGGCTATTTTTTATTTTATTACTATATAAAAAGTTACTATATTATATTTTAATATTTTTAGAATAGGAACAAGATTGTTTAATAATATATTATTATTTATTTATAATTTTTATTATTTTAAATTTATTTATTTTAAATCAAAATTAATTAAAATATTTATAAATAAAATATAAATAATAGTAACAATTAATAATTTTTTTTTTAATAATGAACTTTTCTATTTTCAACACGATCCAACGACCGATTCATATGTATTGAATATTTAGGATATCTATGTAGACAATTAATTAATGCGAACAGCCAATTCATAACTGGAGCAGTGTCATGCGGCATTTGCACAAGTAATACGTGTCATAAGAGAGAATTGCATTCGCAGTCTATTAAAGTCAACGCAAATTTGTTACACAAACAATTTTCTTTCAATTGACCAAAATACCCCACCAAAGCATCTATATTACAACAATTCCATCACCAACCCTATAAAAACCGAAACACACCTCAACCACAATGGACAAATCAATGTCAATTGCTCCGGACTATCAAAATCCCAAAAGCGCCCGAAAAGGCGGTTGGAACGCTGCCGTTTTCATCATCTGTAAGCTCAAAATCTCTCGGACTCTACATTTTTTGAATTTCAATGTAAAATTAAATTGTATTGTGTTGTATACACGCAGTTGTGGAGATGGCGGAGAGGTTTTCGTTTTATGGAGTGGCGAATAACCTCGTAGTGTACTTGACGACGGTGTTGCATCAACCGACCACCGTCGCCATCAAGAATGTCAACACGTGGGTTGGTGTCTCCGCCGTGTTTCCCATCCTCGGTGCCTTCTTTGCCGACTCTTATCTCGGTCGTTTCACTACCATTCTCATCTCCTCCGTCACTTATTTTCTGGTCAGTCTCTTTCTCAACTTTTATGTACTTGCATCTGAATAATACTAGTAGTTGTTCTATTAGAATTAATTTTTTTTTTTTTTTTTATTAAAGTAATTGTGCACGTGTCATGGTACTATTAAGGTGGTCAGTCACATGAGGTCAGTGTGATTTTGCCACCTCCAGTTTCGTGTTTTGGCCAAAATGTCATTTTCTTGCCTAATGACATGAAATAAAGTTCTAAATCACTTCTCATTGGTATTATTGTTTTTACGGATTTTTTAAATATTTTTTTTCCTGTTTTGTCCATTAATTGCGCATTTAAATAGAAAAGAGTTTTATGGGGGAAATCAAAAGTTCTATACCACCTCAAATTAACGTTACGGAGTGGTGGTGTGGGGAGCCTTACACAAAGATGCGTATAAGATAATGAGTAGATATATTCTACATATATTCTATAATATCAATAATATATATATATATATATATTAATTACGTGTTGTTCCAAAATTTTCAACATAGTATAGAATTTTTACAATAAGAATTTTAGAAATTTGTGATATTTTAATTAAAATTGAATTTTATTGTAATTTTTATCTAATTTTATTTTTACACTTCAATATAGTAGGAACTTTTAAAAAAATAAATAATAATTTAAACAAAATTATAAAGGATACAATGGTATTTTAATTATTTTAAAAAAAATCAATATTTAAAATTTAAAAATTTTAAATATAAAAACTCGCTATTTATATTTTATTTTAAAATTTTAATGTCAAAATCAAATAAAAAAATAATTATAATATTTTCCCATAAAAATAATATAACAAAATAAAATATAATATTATAATATTAAAATAATATAAATTATTTATAAAATAATGTTATATTATTGTATTATTTAGAAATTGAGATTAGTCAAATTATATATATATATATTTTTTAGATAAAAAGAGTACATTTAAAGCCTATACAATTGAATATATATAAATGCATTTTTTTTCTCCAAAGTCAAACATATTTTTATATCATTTAAAAATAGCTTCTTGAATGTAAGTTAGCTATTTCTGGCACCACCACTTATTTATTTACCTTTTAAAATAGCTTCTTCAAAGCAAGTTCGAACTTCAAATAAATAGTGCAATGAAAAATTACAGAAGGACAATTTACTAATCCAGTTCAGTTAACTAAAAATGATTGCAGGGCATGATTATGTTATTTCTCTCCGACGCAGTAATCCCAGCCCAACACCGAACGGCTGTGTTCTTCACAGCACTCTATGTATTATCTATCGGTGAAGGTGGTCACATGCCATGTGTACAAACCTTTGCTGCAGACCAATTCGACGAAAACAACATCAAAGACAGACGGATAAAAAGCTCCTTCTTTAACTGGTGGTACTTGGCCATCGTCTTTGGCGCATCAGCTGCAGTTCTTGTCGTATTCTACATTCAGGTAGTTCCCAATCATAATTTTATGACATTAAGAAACGTTAACTGAGTGAGTGACATATTTTTTGTTTGATATAGGAAAATGTTGGGTGGGCAACAGGATATGGAATATTATCAGGAGGAGTTGCAACCGCATTGATAGTGTTTCTGATTGGAATGAAGAGGTATAGAAAGCAGAGGCCAATCGGAAGCCCCATCACCACAGTGGTGCAAGTGCTTGTGGCCGTGATTAGGAAGTGGCACGTTAATGGTGGACATGGTATATATTATGGCGATCATCAACATAATAAACACCAAAATGCCCTTGTACGCACAAATAGATTCAGGTATCTATAATTTTATGTATTGGAATCATGTATGTAAGGTCTTTGCAGGTTAATGATTTAGAATTTTATGTAGGGTATTGGAGAAGGCAATGATAATAGACGACATTGATCAATTGAGCGAAACCAAGAACCCCTGGAGACTCTGCTCAGTAAAACAAGTTGAAGAAGTGAAGCTTGTGGTACAATTAATTCCAATTTGGCTAGCTTGTTTAATGTTTGGTGCTATAATCACTCAACTCCACACATATTACACCAAACAAGCTAGCACATTGTCTAGATCAATTGGTCAACATTTTGTAATACCTCCAGCTTCACTTCAAGGACTTGTTGGTATTGCAATTCTCATTTGTGTCCCTATTTACGACCGAATATTCATTCCCATAGCGCGAAAATTCACAGGACGTGCTTCTGGTATAACCATACTACAACGAATAGGTATTGGATTGGGTATATCGATATTGAACACATTAGTGGCAGCTTCAGTTGAGAAGAAAAGAGTTGGTGTTGCGGCTGAACATGGTCTATTAGACTCACCAAAAGCAATAGTACCGATGAGTCTTTGGTGGCTGCTACCACAGTATTTGATAGGTGCAGTTGCTGATGTTTTCACAATTGTGGGTTTGCAAGAGTTGTTTTATGATCAAGTGCCTGAAGAGATGAGAAGTTTTGGTGCTGCAGCTTATATTAGCGTGACTGGATTTGGGAGTTTTCTTAGTAATGCTATTATAGCTATTGTGCAAGCCATCACTGCAAGGAATGGGAATGTCTGGCTTGGTAATAATCTTAACAGAGCCTATCTTGATCGGTTTTATTGGGTATTGACTGGATTGAGTACTGTGAATCTGTTCATTTATGTGTGGATCACTAAGGGGTATAAGTACAAGGAGGTTGTGGATGATGAGGAAGGGAATTGGAACAGAGAAATGAAAATGCGTAATGATGTTTGAGGTTTGCTTGTTCAGATATATGTCTCCATAGATTAGAAAATGCTCACGTATATTGAAGCAGAAGGATATTGTGGATGTTTGTAGTAGTATTATATGCACAATGGTATTAAATTATGATGAGGATTATGTGCTAGTTGTTTCAATAGCTGATTATACTAACATCACCAACAAATTTCATAGCAAAATTTCAATTATATTCAATGAATGAGAAGGTAAATATTTTCATAACAAAGTTTCTTATGTTTACCAATTGTTTCTGAGCTGATGTTGATGTAGATCATCTTTCATCAAAGCAACCAGACACTGTTATACATGAATTTACACACCCATTATGACATTATAATGGTTTATACTATGACAGAAGAGGAGCCATTACTTGAACTTCTTCGCCCACATCATCCTGCACAGCTTTCTTGTACACGAACCCTTTCGCAATCCACAAAAAGTAACAGAAGTTGATGACACTCAAACCAGCCAAAACCAAATAGAATCGATCAAGATGAGCTCTATTAAGATTGTCACCAAGCCAAACATCACCACTCTTTTTAGTGATCACTTGCACAATAGATATAATAGCACCATTAACAAAACTCCCAACTCCAGCTATACCCATATGAGCCGCAGCCCCAAAGCTTCTCATCGCTTCAGGCATTTGTGCATAAAACAGTTCTTGCAAACCCACCATTACGAAAACATCAGAAATCGCACCAATCACGTATTGTGGTAGTAACCACCAAATACTCATGGGCACAATTGCTTTTGGCGAGTCCAATAGACCATGTTCACTTGCAACTCTGACTCTTCTGTTTTCAACTAAGGCAGAAACACATATATGGATAGTTGATAATATTAATCCAATCCCTATTCTTTGCAGCACAGTTATGCCTGAAGGGCGTTTGGTGAATTTTTTAGCCAAAGGTACAAAGATGCGATCGTAGATGGGAATAGAAATGAGAATGGTGAAACCAGCAAGACTTTGAAGCGAAGCTGGAGGCATTTGAAAGTGAAGGCCAATGGATCTGACCATTGTGCTTGCTTGTTTTGTGTAGAATGTAGTAATTTGGGTGGTTACGACAAAGAACATTAAACTACCTGCTAATACTGGCATTAAGCCAACGACAAGCTTCACTTCTTCCACTTGCTTTAATGTGCATAGTCTCCATGGATTTCTTGTTTGGCTTGAATAATCAATATCATCAATGATCATTGCCTTATCATATATCCTGAAACGGTTAGTCCTGACTACGTTTCGATCCTCATCATCACCATAGTGTATACCATGTCCATCAAGCGTTTCACTGACGCGCCACTTTCTAACAACAGCAATAAGAACTTGTGCCATCGTGGTCATTGGACTACCCACCGGACTCTGCTTCTTGTACCTCTTCAGACCCATGAAAAATATAAGCAATGACAACGCCAATGCTCCTGCTAATATTCCGAACCCTGTTGTCCACCCTACATTGTCCTACACAAAGAAATCCGACTAATTATATAAATATATGAGATGAATACTGAATATTATAAAGACATACCTGGATGTAGAATATGACAACGGTAGCTAAGGAAGCGCCAAAGATGATTCCGAAGAACCACCAGTTAAAGAAAGAGCTTTTGATTCGTCTGTCTTCGGTGTTGTTTTCATCAAATTGGTCTGCGGCAAATGTTTCTACGCATGGATATTGACAACCTTCACCTATTGATGTTATGTAGAGCGCCGTGAAAAACACAATCGCTCGATGTTCGAATGGAATCACCGAGGCTGCTACACACAGCAATACCATTCCCTGCATATATGTACACAATAATCAATTAGTGAAATAAATTTATAATATATTTCAAAATGTGTCTCATTACCAGGAAATAGAACAGGGAGGAAATAACGATGGTGTTGAATCGGCCGAAATATGAATCGGCAAGGAAGGCTCCGACGAAAGGGAAGACCTGAGACATTCCCATCCATGTGCTGACGTTCTTCACGGCGGTGGCCGTCTCTTCATGCAACTCATTCGTCAAGTACATTATCAGATTCCCCGTCAACCCATAAAAGGCAAATTTCTCCACCATCTCCATAACTGCCGCATCATCATCATCGTCATCAATTACAAATCTTAATTCGTTTTACGTACAATTGAGGAAAGTTGGCTTACCGATTATGAAAATGGCAGCCCGCCATCCACCCTTGTTGGTGATATATGGTTTGATTTGCAAATTACAGCACATTAGTCAGACTTTTGGAACTTTGACCGCCGGTGGCCTAGCATATGTTTCAATATTTATTTATTTTAATTTTTTTCTCTCCAGATTTCTTTTTGACTTCAAATTTTAAATTATTTTCACTTACAATTTTTAATTCAACCATACATTTCAATTTTTTTTTCAGATTCTTTTACTAAAAGTAACCTAATTAAAAAATAATTTTTATTGATTTTTTACTATAATTAATATATTGCAAAATCTTTATTTTATTAAAATATTTAAATAAATATATATTTGGATTTTAAATAATATAATTCAAATGTTTTATTTGATAAAAAAGAAAAAAAAATATTTAATTTTTTTAATTAAAATTAATATAATAAAAATGAATTACTAAAAACATCAAAAATAAAAAATAAAAATAATTATCACAATAAAACAATTCGAACAAAAAGTCAAATACTATGTATGAAATAAAAAATAATGAGAATCTAGAACAGAGATATGGACAGTCGATATTCAAAATTATAATAATCTTGTCATGAATATATTAATTATTTTTTAGATTATAAATAAAATTTCAATTTTAAAAGTCAATAATAGAGAATAACTAATATATGTGTGTTGGATATATAATTGGATATGAAAATCTAGAATTCCAATTCAATTTGATTTTTTTTTTTTTTTTTTTAAATATCACTAGGTCTGGCGCACATCTGCATGTGCGCTGTGTTTGGTATTCCTAATCACATTACGATAGTATTGTGTTTTATTTAGATTAATTTCATATTAGCTGTTTCTCTTATTATTTATTTATTTATTTAATCAACATTAGAATATGGCATTTAGATATCTGCGTTCTAAGTATATTATTTATAAAGCAGAAGTTGTTACAAGAATAGCATCTTCAAAGCTTCAGTCAGCTACAGCTAAATATACAAACAAAAATGCTGTTTAAGAGACTTTGATTAGCTAAACTTGTAAAAACACAAAATATACAGTAACATATTGTCCTGCAATATCAAAAAGTATATGAGCATATCGTCCCATTTACTTTGTCATGTTGGTGTCACCAGAAGGCATTTGTTGAACTGCTTTGATGTTGAATTTCATTTTTCCATGTTGAAGGCTTGGTTGGGATAAAACTGATGTGATGTGAACGAGATATTCGTTTGGATTTGAGATTGTTGCTATGCTTGCGAGATCGACAAGTCCGTCCTGCAGTTGTAGTGATAATGTATAATAATTGATACTAAGAATGAAGTAAAAAAAGTTGTAGAGATATATAGTTGTAAATTTTATATAATAAATATTATACCTCTGTTGTATTTTTCATTACTTCTTCTGCTGAATATGAAAGTATCATTTCAGCATATTCACCGAATACAGAGGCTGGAATTGATGCAGAGTTGTCTCGTAATTCAACTTCAAGCCGCATCCTACAGAAAAGTAGGCAGTTTGTTGTATATTAGGGATTTTAAGAAAGTGTTATAAAAAATAGGTAAATGGTTAGATACAAATACCTTGGTATAGCTTTCACATTAGCTCTTTGCAGAAGGCGCATGTGAATATTGTATTGTATTCAGCATGTATAGGCTTTGTGCAGTGATCGCAGCACATGTACCAGTATTGCTGGGCAAAGTTTTTTACTGATACAAATCCTAATATCCAGAAATCGTTTCTCTATTTATATGAATAGTAGAAAAATAAGTAAATATTAATGTGTATATATGTATGGAAAATGTAAAATCGAAAGGGTAGAAGTAAAGTTTATATTACCTCAGAAATGAAGTTATGAAGATCATTAATTTTGACGATGTCCTTAGTAAGTGGCATATTTGAACTGCATGTGAAATCGAGATATGGTTTTCTGTCAATGATGCTTTGTAGTATTTCCTCGTTTAATAGTGACCTGTGTTTAAAAATGTTGTTAGTGCTGTTAACAGAAAGAGGAAAGAAAAATCGATATTAAATGGAAGAGAAAAAAATAAGTGATTAAATAACTGACCAACATCGCAAGGTTCTTGTTTCGGGAATATCTGGATTAATGATAAATGAAGTGCTGGATCTTGTTGATAAAGACGTACCTGCAATCGAAAATAAGAAGAAATTTATTTGTTATAGAAATAAAATAAATTTATATATATATTATTACGTATGTAATAATTTATTATGTAATAGAAAAAATTGTGGAGATTTGATTTATACCTTTAAAAGATACAGCTTTGATTCACGTTGCAATGATAACTGGTTTTCTTGTAATGATTTGGCTGATTTGAGCGATTTCGTTATCTACAAATTGGTTCCAAGCAGATAGTATGGTCGGTTTTAACCTGTAATATAAATTGAATTATACAATAATATCATCTATAATAAATTTTATAAAAAAAATGAACAAGGATGATGTTCAATACTTACTCCTGATTGATTAAAACGATTTCTTGGACATTTGCTATTCCAACTGTTGTTTTTGCTTTTCGTGGTGGTTGGATGTCAATTGCAAGTGCAATAATATCTGTCATGGTGAGGAAAAAAGGTTATTAGTTGTAATATATTTTGAAATAGAAGAGAATTATAAAATACTTAATTTATAAAAATACTTATAAAAATACTTAATTTAAATAGTACCTATAAATTCATTGTTCTTTTTGTGGTTTTCAAAGTCTTGAAATTTGGCAAAGTTGAATCGTGTAGGTTTTGCCAGCTTTGTTTCATCGCTTTCCACCTCTTTTATTAGTGTACTTCCATTGATAAACCACTGGTAATTGCTGACATCCTGAGAAATTCGGTATTCCTCTGGTAGCACTTCAAGAGAAGCATTGGAAATATAGTAGGTGTGATGCAACGTCAATGTATGTTCCAACAAATCGATGTCTCTATTAAATATGGTTGCTTGAACTTGTGATCCCTACAATTAAAAATAATTTCAAGTTTGATTTCTGTTTACAACTGTAGTCAATACAGAAGCTACTAATATATAAAAGTTAATATGTTATATAAATTTACCTCAGAGTCAACTAACAGTAACCTTTGGTATCTTTTTGCTTTACGTTTAGATAGCCGCGACATCCATTTTTTGGCAACAATGACTTTAATGGTCCAAGATTTAGTTGTAGGAGTAATTTCTGCAATACAGTGATGCTGCTTGGAAGCCATTTCCTACAAAAATGGAAACTGAGAATAAGAAACTGAGGATGAAAATTAAAAGAAAAGGTAATAGAAAATAGGAATTACCTAATTTCTGTTTCTTATTTTGTTGTGAAGTTTGTGGTTATGGCTGAATTTATATCTGTAGAAAGAAGTAACAAGTTAAAAGAAAAGTGAGATGAAAAACTACACGTGTAAGAAGAGAGAAACCCAAGCAAACATGATGAATAAAAAGTAGACACGTAAACAGACACATAGTTGAAGTAGGATTGAAATACATTATTATTTTAATGATTTAGTAAGTACTTATCTGAGTTCATTTATATATAAATAATTATTAAGTAAATAAAATTAAATAAGTATAAAAATTATAATGATGATTAATAATAAGATGTACCTGTCATTGTAAAATAAATAAGCACCTGTCAGCAGATCATCACTCATATGAATTCAATTATAAAATGATTTTTTTTAATTAATCGTTGATTTATGAGTCAGTTGTGTAATGTACAAGAATAAAAATCAACAGAGTATTATTTTACCTTTGCACCATATTTGACCTTCAGTTCTAAATTCCCACCAGTACGATCACTATGATGATGTGTATTTAGTATGTAAGTTAAATTTTGGTTTTTCTTACTCATAGCATCGATAATAGGTACAGCTTCAGAAAGATCTACAACTCCAGCTGTGCCGTGTTCATATCATGTAACAGATATTTGCATAGTTGTTCCTAAGGCGAGGTACCTGAAAATATGAAGTAAATTCCAGAGATTTATCATATATTTGCAGTAGAAATGTCTTCTGTTTCTTTTCATCATTGAGAAGATTTTTTAATGAAGATTTTTTGCTATTTTCCTCACATGTTACCGCTTTTTTTAGGTAGGATATTATATCTGCAATAGAGACAATTGATTAATGTTATGAAGCAGAATGTAGACATCAATGACTATTTTTTGAAAAATAAATATGGAAAACATGAATATCAAAGTCCACACCATTAATATCATACTACGGACATCCTCCCAAATTCGTTATACACATATAGTTAAGCAATAATAAGAGGTGTATTAAAATGAAAAACATGGGTGATCGTTGCTTTGTATAGAGATGGTTCACAAATGATGTACCTTAGAGTGGTGTTGATTTGAAACTCAGGAGTGTTGCATATGATTGTTTGGAAGTACAGCTCTTGTGAGTAAGCTGTGTTTGTTAGGTACATGAGGAGATTTCTTAGGAGCTTTCTTAGGAAATTGTCCCATTCTTGGATGCAAAACTCCATGAAGTCTCTTGTTAGGATCATGTATGGTAACCTTTTTCACAATATCATATAAACAATTGTCAAAACATTACATAGTATTGCGCATTCGCAATGTAACATCTATTCGATTCCATTCATTTGATTCTAGTTCTAAAATAGCAGAAATACAACTTTAACATAACAATGTTGTTCTAGTGCTTCAATCGTAGAACCAAAATGTTAACCGAACAGCTTAAAGGTCTAGTGGTAAAATTAGACCAAACATACTAATAGTATACAAATCTATTACAGAAACAGAGCAAGGAAACTGACCTCCAAAGATCTTGAATGCATCTGAGGTACTTCTGGTTTCAACATGATGCATAATTGAAGTGTTTATGCGATAATACAGATTCGGATTTATGACGATTTGGTTAAGATTTATTCTCCTACAGTAAATCAGCTTCATTATTAGATGACTTTGCAGTGTAATTCAAGCAAAAAGTGCTGGTTTTGTTACAGAATCATGCATCTTTTATATTAATATGACAAACTGAGAATCAAAAAATAAAAATGGTTAAAATAGTCCTTACTCTTTCCAGCCATTATTGTTGCTATAATCAATCAAGTTGAGCTCCATTGGCAATGAAGTTAAAGCTGGAGTAGATCTGCAGTAAACAAATGTGGTTTTGAGTATTGAAGATGCTTATAAGTCAATATTGAGTTCTCAAAACAAATAATATTGACTGATAGAAACCAAATACTCAAGATTTTGAAATAGTCAAATTATAAATACAGATCAAACCAAAACAAGACTAATGTGGTAAACCAAACTTAATTTACAATGTCAACAACATCAAACGAATTAAATCAACAGAACATAAACAAAAACAAGAACTCACAATCTTGTCTCAGAAGAGGATAATCAGAACTACTCAATGGAACAAACCAATCCCAATCTCCATTAAGCTTAAGTAGCAAAGCAGCAGCATGAAGAGTAACAGATAAACCAAAACACCACATTTCATCAACAACAAAACTTTTCTCCATTATATCAACGTTCCCAAAACCCTTAAAAATAGTATCAGATTGTACAGTGAAAGCAAGCTCTGACCTTTCAGACCCAGTAGCAGCAGCATCAAACCCTAACAAGTGATGATTCCTTGGATGGTAAATTGTCTTCAAAAGCTTCAACATCCACTTCTCATCTCCACTGCTTCTACTTACCCAATAAGCCAAAACTGTTGGGTAGTCACCACCCTTTGATTTAACTCTTATTTTCTGAGATTCACCTCCATTGTTGACCTCTGAGAGCTTGTTTTCACCATTTGGGGATGTTCTAGATACAGCTGCTAACAACACCAAATCAATGAAGAGAAACAGAAGCCATCCGGGGTTGCTTGAAAACCTTGAAAAAAGCTTCATTTGGATGGAAAATTGAATCTTTTGTCTATAAAGTTGGATTCTTTGTGAAAAGGTTCTCTTTTTGACCTTTCTGATCCATTGAATAACATAGATAAAAATACATGTCCTTAACGACAATACCTTTTTATGAAAATTATTATTGTAATATCTTGTAAAACTTGAAATGCAGTGAAACTATTTTTTTTTTCAATTTAAATACAAATCAATAAATCCATTTAAAATAAAATTAAATTAAATGGGAAAAAAATATGTATGGATAAGTATTTTAATACTGCTGAGACATGGTTAATAATTCTCTGTAAACTACATTCTTTGTGCTACTGAAGTTTTTATTATCAACATGAGTAGGTTTAATAAGAATTTTAACAAATGTTGATACTTTAGCTCTAGATAAAGCTACATATAATTGTCCATGTGAAAAGACTGGTTCAGGTAAATATATACCAACATAGTCTAGTGTTTGACCTTGAACTTTATTTATTGTCATAGCAAAACTAACACGAATAGGAAATTGCGTTCTTTTAAATGGAAAAGGATATTGGTTATTTTCAATTGGTATAAATGGAATTCTGGGTAAGAATACTTTTTTTCCACGATGATGTCCCGTAGCAATTTCGGCATATATTACATTTGTTTCAAAATGACGACATATTAATCTTGTACCATTACATAATCCTTATGATGGATTGATATTTCTAAGAAGCATAATAGGACATCCTAATTTTAAAATTATTTCATGTGGAGGTATTCCATTTGGTGTAAGTGTATTTAAAAAATCCTCATGAAGACTTTGTTCAGATGTGTCTAAAATTTCATCGAAACTGTAGTATTTTACTGTATCCCCTAGAAACTGCTGGATAAGTAAATTATTTATTTCATCAACGGAGTCATTCGTTGGTGTCAGTATTGCTCTATTTATCATTCTATCCCAATAATTAGAATAGTTATTTATATTTGGAAATACATAATTAATGAGAATATTCAAAGAACTATGATTTTGGTATGGAATGATCATGTTATATGAAAGTTTCATTTTTTCAGTTGAATCTAGTGGTTCAATTCCATCGCCTACGCGCAATAAAAAATCACTAAATGTTGGATCAAATTTTGCACGCATATTTTCTGTTAATTTTAGTTTTTTAAAACATTCTATAAATATGATTTTACTAAACTTGACATAATAGTTTCTTCTTTTGTTGCTTTTTGAATTACTGGCAAAATCTGACGGAAATCACCTCCAAAAACAATGACTTTACCACCAAATGGCAATGAGTTATCATTTATATCTTGGAGCATTTTGTCTAAAGCTTCAATAGTTTGTTTTTTACACATAGGAGCTTCGTCCCATATTATTAATTTAGTAAGTCGTAATAATGCTGCTAGACCACTTTGTTTACTTACGGTGCACGAAATGTTATCTTCATCTATCAATGGAATTTTAAAGCGTGAGTGTGCTGTTTGGCCTCCTGGTAATATAGATGCAACAACTCCTGATGAAGCAGTGGCAAGAGCTATAATATGTTTTGATCGAAATATGGCAAGAATTACTTTATATAAAAATATTTTTCCAGTTCCGCCTGGTCCATCAATAAAGAATGCTCCTGGTTTTCCAGAAAAAACTCTATTTAATATTATATTGTATATATATTTTTGTTCGACATTTAACAATGAAATAGAATCGATATCTTCTTGGGTAATAATAACGTTTAATTCATCATTAATTTGTTTTATTGCTTTTTCTCCTTCATCTAAATTAATTTTGTAATCAATTAAATGATAATCATTAATATTCTTTCCAACAGACTCAAGTATGGAATTTATATTTTTTAACGCATTAATTTTAGCACTGGTTAAAGTAGAAAACATTTTATTATAATCTTCACATAAGTATTTATTAAATTTTTCCCATAATATTTTTGGATTGCTAGGCTTACAGTATATTAATATGGTAGCAAATAATCTTCGTAAAGCTGTTGGCATTTGGTATAGAGCTGCTTCTTGTAAGCATTTTTCTAAACTGTCATCAGACTCTAATAATCCATGTAATAAAGCTGACTCACGAAATGAGGCAACTCTCATGCCATTGACAAATCGTAGGTCTTCAAATGATGTTGGAGATTTAATATGATTCAATAATAATCGTAAGTAATATCTTTCAGATTCTGAAGGATTTGCAGTAACAATTCGCCCAATGACATTTCATTTTTTTCTTGGAGTCCAAATTTTATCTTGTCTATTCCAAACAAAATATTCAGGGAACTCTTTATATAATAACTTTCGTGCAGTATTATTTATTTTATTCATATTGAAAAATTCAGAAAGCATTGATTTCGATTTGTAATCATCAACAATTATATTCTCAAGGTTATCTGAATTTTTGAAACTAATAATTTGAGAATCTTCAAGATGTAATTGAAGTATTTGAACTGATGGATAAATTTCATTTAAAGGAAAACTAAAAATTCTCCAAGTAGCTTCAGGTGGCGATATCCATCTACCCGTACGGTAATTTTCAATTTCATCTATATTATCAAAGTTATTTTCGCGCGTGATTTGAAAAGCAATGCGATCATGTCCTTTATATACATACTTATATAAATATTTAACCGCTTTGATCGTTGAACATATTTCCACATTAATATGAGAATTATATTTTGCTAATAAATAAGGATTATATGGAATAACCCAATGGTTATCTAATTCATGTCATCTTACTTTTACTTTGCAGCCATCATCACGTCGTTTATATTGAGGGTATGAATATTTTTGTTTAGTTGTTTGTACACAAAATGCTTTTGGATAATGATTTTTGCATTGTCCATTTTTTTTCATACATTTATTATTCGGGTTGAGCTTACCACAAGGACCATGCATCATATGTTTAATAACAGCATAGTATAAATGTGGATTTATCCGTTGGTCAGGAATTTCAGCAGATACAATGTTGTCAAAACTTTCCGGTGCTATTATTTTTGAATTTGATTTAAGAATTATTAAAAAATGAGCATGAGGAAGACCTCTTTTCTGAAATTCTATAACATAAACATATGCTGCTACTGGACCAAATATTTCTGTTTTGAATAAATCAATTTTTAATTGTTCAAGTTTTGCTTTGAATATACGTGAAATTAAATCAGGTCTATTCTGAGGTTCTTCATTTGGTTTTAATTCTTGTTTAATTTCAATCCAATTAGGATTGCAAGTGATTGTAAGGAATATATCAGGCTTTCCAAATCGCTGAACTAATGCCATGACATCCATATATCTTTTACGCATATCTCTAAGACCTCCAATAAATGATGCTGGTAAAATAATTTTCCGTCCAACTTTACATCCACGAGTTTCACCCATTTCAATACTATCTATAATTCCTTGATATAATTCAGCCCGTATTTCATTTTGTCGATTTAAAAAATAATCCAATCTAGAGCTTTCAAGTTTAACATACATATCAACAACATATTGTTGTAGAAGACGACCTCCGTATAATAATACTGATTTATCCATCGGTCGGATTTGTAATTTGTAACAATAATATTCACGGCAAGAAACCATGTTTCTTTTCCTCTTCTGTTGCAAGACTGCAAAATAATAATTTAACGACTATGTTATAAAATTTAGTAAATAGTGCAAAACATAATAAAAAAAAAAAGAAAATAAATGAAAATGATGTAAAACATAACAAGAAAAACATACCTTCCATTTCTCTATCAAGTAATTCCGAAATTGAAGTTAATTGGTGAGGGTTAATTGAAATTTGTCCTGAACAAAATAGGTCTCTATTTTTTTTATGTCTTTTTAATACCTTCGTGCCATCCAAAATCATCATAAGGAAATAATAAGGGATATTGGAGAGGATCGTAACAACCGAAATAATAATTAACTTTCTGAACACAACCTTCACGATTATAAACAATAAGATCGCGTCCAGTTTCTTGTGTATAATTTTCTTCTGTCCATATAGCAGCTACTTGCGAAGCTAAAGGGCTATTATATATTATCTGATCTAAACCGATGTCTACTTTTATTTGGATTTTATGATCCTTTAAGTTACGAACATCTTTTAAAGACCGAAAGAATTGTGAATAAGGGTTAACTTGTAATATTTCGATTAACTTATTTACAATCAATGAATTCATTTTTGTACAATTATTTATACGATTTTCAACTTCATGGTCGGTGTCATAAAAATATAATTGTAAATATGAAGGGTTATCATTTGATGGTAATAGATTGTTAATATAATGATATACTTGCCCTTGAATACGAAATGTATATATGCCTTGATTTCGCTTACATAAATTCTTATCATATTTGACTCCAAAAGACGTAAAAGCGAAAGTATTATTGTAAGTCCTTATATATCTGTGGAATTCCTTTGAAATATGCCGAAGTATATAAAAAGTAAAGCTCATTAGGTACATTGTTACTTTGTAGTAAAATCTGGCCATCTGCACAATAGAAATTGTTACTTTCATGATAAAATTTTATAGCTCCACAATATTTACATGGTGGAAGAATTGGCAAACAATCAGCTACAGTCGGTATGTCATGGAGGAGGTCATGCTTGTTCCGAACATATGACTTCCCTGTGATTAATTACAAATTTAGAAAATAATAATTAATATATTAAAATTTAAAATTAAATAATTAAATTTATAACAGACCTATTTTTGAAATGGTAAAACTTGTTGATAAACCACCATAAATAGGTTGGCAAAGTGATCCTACAAAACAAGAAAATAAAACATAAAATAAATATGAATCATTTAAACATGTTAATTATAAATTATACTTCTTTCATATATACAACATAGGTACAGAATTGAAACATAATTAAACTAATATTAAACTGTTAAAATTAGATAATTAAATACACAATATACCTTCTTCTGGAGTGCTAAAACCAATTGATGAGGCAGAAGAAGAAAATTCAGATGATGATCCTAAAAGAATGCAAATATCATCCAATGAATACCAATTATTTAAATCACATATAAATGAATAAACATTCAAAAAAAAATAATCAAATAAATAAAATACCGATTTCGAAGGTAGAATGATTGAACAATGTCGTTTTTCCTTTGTTGATAACATTGTATTGCTTATTAGCATGATCTGAAATGTAGAAATACCAACAAATTAAGTTATCAAAACTTACCTTATGAACTGGAATAGATTGATTAACTAAGATAATGAATTTGAAACAAATTAAACCTTTACCAGATTTTTCTGTGTTGTTATTTTGGTCTTCAATCACTATGTCATATGGTTTTTGTTGTCTATCTTGATCATCTGTGAGAAAAATGCATTAATATATAGTGTAAGAAAAACTAATAGTATAAGAAAAATTAACCATGAAAAACGCCTGTAAGTTATTATTAATATTTGATACCTTTCAAATATAACGAATTAATTTTTTCTCTGTTGACATACTTCTTTATAGCATAAAGATCCCTTCTCCTTTTGCGTAATATCTCTTTTTTTTTCTTCAAGTAATAAAGAATATCTAGTTTTCCTTTTTTCTGTATTTTCCATGACCTACATAAAGTATCAAGGGAAAAATAAAATAAATAAAATTAATTATGTAAAAAATATATATAAGGCAGAATCTGAAGTAAACACTCCAATAATAACATTCATGACAGCACAAAAACAGACTAAGCATACAATCAAAAGTGTTTAAAATGAGCAATTACCACAAATTCTTTTTTATCCCAAAACTTTACAACCCCTTTAAATACATATACATACATAAAAAGAAGTTAATCAGAATATTTTGCTATGGCACGACAACACTGTATAAGTACCTGTCAACCAGTACTGATATGCAAACTTCTTCAAGCAGGGCAATCCATTATATCATTTGTATCCAGCTGAATTAACTAACTTAACTTGCTAAAGTAGTACTTGTGATTTTTATCTAGTTGAACTAACTAACTACATATACTAAAGTAGAACTAAAGCTATAAAAATTGAATCAATAAACTACAATCTTCTTAAAATTTGGCAAAACTATCAGTAACAATTAGTTACCTATTTTAATTTTTTTCATATCTATTCAGCACCTATTCCAACTAACTAATGTTTCATAAGAGCCCACATCTAACTAATTAAAATATTCAGATCACATTAATGTAGCTATCAGTATTTTGAATCATTAGAACCTATTCAGTTAACACACAGTTTGCTACCAAAAGCAATATATGTAGACTTGCATATTTGCTATTTCACTATATCCTAGAAAATTGGTTCACACTGGAGTTAGCCTGGTAAAATATATGAAATAAGATCTAATGTGCTAATGTAGAAAAATGTCTAATGTAATTTAAAACACTTTCATACTACTTGTTAATTTCTCCTGACCAATTAAAGTTTTAATATTGAACTAGTATATATCCATAGATATCTACTATTTACAAAAGCCTAGGAAAACAGCAGTTGTAGCTAAGGTCATAGTTTCATCTAACATTCAATAACAGCTAATGAGTGAGTATAACAACTAAAAATTACAAATAAAGAAGGAAAGACGTAGATGAGAATCCAAAGAGATAAAGAGAAAGAAAATTACCAGCTTCCGTCTGACAAGAGAAGCAAATGAGTAAAAAGGATGTCCTGGAGAAGAGAGTTGGGTAACAACCTAAAAACAAAATTAAAATTTTGATCACAAAACACATAAACATCAGATACCAAAGCTTCTGAAAGCACATTCAACAAAATCAAACCCCACAATTCTCAATGAATCATGTACACAGTCGAGTGAACATTACAAGTTACGATCACTCAAGCAATTCATGAAACACATACCGTACATGTATTATATCCTAACTGTAACCAAACCAAAAACCTAATTCAAACAATGAGATTCTCTTTCGTAAAAGTAGGAATAAAAATGAAAATTATAGATTGTATGAAATTACCTGTCGAAAAGGTAAGGATTCGAATTGAAGAAGACCCAAATTAGAGTTGTGAAATTATCAAGGCAGAAAGAAGCAAAACCCAAGTAACAAATCAACAAATCAGAACCTGTTAAAAAAAAACTAAATCGGTATTCATCAATAGAAAGAGATTCCAAAACCTTACCAATCAAATCCGTACAAAATCAGAAATCATCACTCACAACGAATTACTGTCTTTGATGGAGAGCACTGACGATGGCGATGGAAGAAATCGACAAAGCAAACAAACAGATGAACAAAAGTGTCTTTGATGAGAGTATTGTGAGAGGCGGTGGAAGAAATCGACAGAGTAAGCAAATAGAGAAATAAAAGTAAAAACAGTCAATATGGTAAATTTTCTTTCAATCCAAAAGAAAAGAAATTGACTAAATTGCCTGTAGAATCATTTTCAAGTATTGTCATGTGTTATTTGTAAAATGTATAAAAGGAAAAGGATAGAGTTGGAAAGGAAACAGTCGAAGCATGTCGACACCTGCTTTGTCCTAACTGTAACCAAACCAAAAACCTAATTCAAACAATGAGATTCTCTTCCGTAAAAGTAGGAATAAAAATGCAAATTATAGATTGTATGAAATTACCTGTCGAAAAGGTAAGGATTCGAATTGAAGAAGACCCAAATCAGAGTTGTGAAATTATCGAGGCAGAAAGAAGCAAAACCCAAGTAACAAATCAACAAATCAGAACCTGTTAAAAAAAAAAAAACTAAATCGGTATTCATCAATAGAAAGAGATTCCAAAACCTTACCAATCAAATCCGTATACAATCAGAAATCATCACTCACAACGAATTACTGTCTTTGATGGAGAGCACTGACGATGGCGATGGAAGAAATCGACAAAGCAAACAAACAGATGAACAAAAGCGTCTTTGATGAGAGTATTGTGAGAGGCGGTGGAAGAAATCGACAGAGTAAACAAACAGAGAAATAAAAGTAAAAACAGTCAATATGGTAAATTTTCTTTCAATCCAAAAGAAAAGAAATTGACAAAATTGCCTGTAGAATCATTTTCAAGTATTGTCATGTGTTATTTGTAAAATATATAAAAGGAAAAGGATAGAGTTGGAAAGGAAACAGTCGAAGCATGTCAACACCTGCTTTATCTTCCATTTTATATAAAGTACCGGATATTCATAACCAATAATATATTTAATATATACAAATATATTTATTTGTATATATATTAAGAGAATTCTATAATAAATTTTTTGAATGGTATTTATAAATAAATATGTGCCGATTTGATCTTATATTTTATATATATATATATAATATTATATTATTTTTGACTTCTACTGTTACATATTTTTTATTTAAATTATAAAATATTTTGGATATAATTAATAATAAATTTGAAATGATATATTTTTATTGATAATATTATTATATATATATATATATTTTATGGTGCCACACTTATTTAGAAGATGCTCTAAACTTTTATATGGATTACGTTTTTTAACAATAAATTATATAGAACTATTATTATTGTTATATATTATTAATATTATTATTATTTAGATACAATAAGGAATTATTCTTATAGATTTGTTAAACTAAATTAATATATATATATATATAATATTTTATTTTTGTAATTAAAATAATATACTTTTTAAATATCATCCCATCCGATTTTTCTTTATCACTTTATTTCATTTCATAAGAAAGAGATCTTAAAATAGTTTTAAATTCAAATATGAGTGAATTTAGTTTGATTTAAAAATAATTAGTTTTATTTTAATTTAAGATATTATAATTTAGATAACAATCTTAGGATAGTTTATATTGAATTTGAAATATGAATGACTTTGGTTCGATTTTAATATATTTAATTTTATTTTGTTTTAAAATATTATATTTTTGATTGTTTTTTTTAATTAAACTGTTAAATTGTATTATATATATATATATATTTTTTTTTTTGTAGATTTTATAATTATATCTCTAGAGCTTTATTGCCATCTAAATCTGGAATCCGAAGAAGAGAAGGTCTTGTTGCAGGGAGAAACTATACCTGGGAACGGGTTCTCCACATCATTTTGCCCACTTGAAGAACCTCTCAATCAAAACCTGACGCATGGCGTGGAGCCATTTAGCTTTTAATGTTAAAATTCTCTATTCAAAGAACGCTCATCTCTCTCTTTTAATAAATGCACATTTCTCTCTCCTTGAATTTATGTACTCATATCTCTTCCTTTGATCGATACACCTTTCTCCTCATTCTTTCAATTGATGCACTCACTCTCTCTTTTTTGATCGATCGAAGATTACTCTACATCTTTGGAGAACAAACAAACTGCCCTCCTTCTTTCAATTGATGCACTCACTCTCTCTTTCTTGTTCGATCGACGATTATTCTGCATCCTTGGAGAACAAACAAACTGCCGCTGTTATTCATTTGTTTGTTTTGTTTGTTTGATTTTTATTTTTTAGATTTAATTTTTATATTTATTTGTGAGTTTATGTTCGAAACGGAAGTGAATTAAAATGACGTATTTTAGATGCAGAGACATTTGAATTAAAATGAGTTTATATTTATTTTAAAATAACGTGAGATCCTAATTGTATTTTATATTTTTATTTGTTAAGTTTTAAAATAAGGGTAATTGCCAAAACCCCCCAAGTTCTGAAACGTTTGATTTTCCGCCACCGGTTTTCAAACGTTGTACCAAACTGCCCCCATTCACAAAATTAAAGCTGTTTTCTGTTATGATTAGATGTTTTCTGTTAATTGGGGCAGTTTGATACAAACGTTTGAAAAATGGGGGCGAATAAATCAAACGTTTCAAATTTTGGAGGATTTTTTTATAATTACCCTTGTTAATTCTCTAAATGATATTGATACGTTTATCACATCCCAATTGGAGGACATGTTATGATTTATAAATATAAATGTGATATTGTTTAGGGGTTTTTCATAATATAAAATTTTAAATTATTTTTTAAAAAAAATTATTTAACCAGTCAGATTTCAATTGTTCCACATTTTATTTTATATTTTATCAAAAGTAGTTTAATTCAAAAATACCTTTTTATTTATTTTTAAATTTAAATATTTAAATTAATTTAATTTATTAACCTGTTTATTTCTTTAAATTTGATTTTTTTTTAAATTATATATCTTTTTTTCTTATTATTTTTTTATTTATATTTTCTTCCATTAATTTTATATTATAATTTGTGAAATTAAAATTATAAGAACAAAAATTCATGACAATACAAGTACTTTTAAAATAAAAGGAATAATTATTCTGCATTTTAATTATAATATATATAAAAATTAATATTGGAAATGATAAAATTAAAATGGTATACAAAATATATTACTAATTAGAATGATGTAACTATGTAATTTATAATTAATATTCAATTATTATTACTACAACTCTAACAATTATTAAAATATGGAAATATCTATGTTATTAAAGAATAACGGACTAAAAAAATCTACCACTAAATTAAACTCAGTAAAAGGGAAAAAAAAAACGATGTGATCGAGAGGAGAAAAAACATATTTGCACTATCTCACCTTCAAATACGAAGAAAATATTGCAAATTCTTCCTAGTAAATTGGGTAATCACACATTATATCTTCTTATCTTTCAAATATTGTTCTGCTCGCCTACCATTATAATCAAATATTGTTTATGCTCACTTACTATTTTGATATTTATATTTTATTCCATTAGTTTTATATGATAATTTTATTCTTTATAAATAAAAAAATTAACAAGAAATATATATATATATATATATATATATATCATTTAGAGAATTAACAAAGGTAATTATCAAAAATCCTCCAAAATTTGAAACGTTTGATTTTTCGCCACCGTTTTTCAAACGTTTGTGTCAAACTGCCTCCATTAACAGAAAACATTCGGTCATAACAGAAAACAACTTTGATTTTGTAGATGGGGGCGGTTTGATACAATATTTGAAAACCGATGACGGAAAATCAAACGTTTCAGAACTTGGAGTTTTTTTTTGTAATTACCCTTTAAAATAAAAGATTACAACACCTTATCAGAGTTCATGAAAAGAAATTGTGGATTTAAATGAGAGAGTGTGTGGTGATAGAAAGAGAGAGGATCCAAGAGAGAGCGAAAGAGAAGTTGTAAAAATAAATTTATATTTAAAAATTTTATAATTAAAAACTCGGCCAGGTGCGATGTATTAATTAAAAACTCGTGATTGCGACGGTTCTCCAAGTGGGCAAAATAACGTGGAGAATCTGTTCCCGGCATAATTTATCTGTTGTAGAAGCTGGTGGGTTGAAAAAGATAACGGTTACAAGTAAATGGTGAAGAACTCGATGAGAATGTGGATACACAGGAGTTAAATGAGTCAACTCAAGTTGAAGATAGATCATTGTCAAATGACAGTCATGGACGGTACTCTGACCGAATTCATTGTCATGAATGGAGCAGCGGCTCTAACGATGTCGACTGGAAAAATAGTGAATCAGATTCAATTTCCGATTGGTGTTACATGGATGACAGCAAACAATAAAGTTCAAGCAATGACAACTCTGGCGGTAGACACTTTGAACTTTGAACAGCCTTGATCAATTTTCGCAATCATCAGACTCCGAAGTTGATCTTTCAGATGCCGCATCTTAGTACTGTTATCCAAATCTGCCACATCCCTTGAACAATTCAAATAATAAAGATATGGATAAGTTGATTCTCTCAATGGGTGGCTTTATATTGACTGTACTAATGGGTTAATTCGGCTGTTTAAGGAGCATTTTCTGTAGGGTGTTAAACAACTATATAATTTAGGAAGGATTTGTGGTTGACAGAATCAAGAACTATCATGGCTGCTTTAAATTTGTTTGCTAGATAATTGGGTACCTTGGACAATTATAGCAATTTCTCCACTAGTATAAATTTATGAGGCATCTGCCGCATGGATTGCGGAAAAATTTAAAGGTGGATTGTTAATATTATCAAGCTAATCAAAACACTAATTTATCTTTCAACAGTTAGTATTATTAAATTTGCCGGCCGTTAATTATTAATAGGTAATTGAATTCGGTTTTCAATAAATATATTTTTTTATAATTTTTTTTAATTTTATAAATAAAATATTAAAAAGGAATTTATTTCCGTTTTTTTATTATTATATTTAAATTCATTAATTTTTTTTTTTCTTATTTTTAAATTTTGGTTTAATTTATTTTATTCTATATTATTATACATGTCTATTCGAAATTTTGAAATTTGTTGTCGACCAAAACCTAGCTGGGATAAATGTTTAGTTCGTTCGAATTTATGAAGTTTTTGCTTTGCCAATGCTATGTCATTTGTTTCTGTAAAATGACATATTTCATCAAAGCAGTCGCTCGTATCTTACACGAATTCAAACCCAGTATGATATCATCAACATGCAAATAACACAATTCACTTATTAAGTCACATTATTCTCATCAACCACCAGCCACTATTCTGAATTCTTACCCATATCATCCTGCCCAACTTTCTTGTACACAAACCCTTTCGTAACCCACAAATAATAACAAAAATTAACGACACTCAATCCAGCCAAAACCCAATAGAATCCACCAAGGTGGGCTCTATTAAGATTGTCACCGAGCCAAACATCACCACTCCTTTTACTGATAGCCTGCACAATCGAAATCAAAGAACTATTAACAAAACTCCCAACTGCACCAATCCCAATCTGAGCCGCAGCCCCAAAGCTTCTCATCTCTTCAGGCATTTGCGCATAAAACAGTTCTTGCAAACCCACCATTACGAAAACATCAGAAATCGCCCCAATCAAGTATTGCGGTAGTAACCACCAAATACTCATGGGCACTATTGCTTTTGGTGAGTCCAATAGACCATGTTCACTTGCTACTCTGACTCTTCTGTTTTCAACCAAGGCGGAAACACTTATATGGATAGTTGATAATATTAATCCGACGCCTATTCTTTGCAGCACAGTTATGCCTGAAGGGCATTTGGTGAATTTTCGAGCAAAGGGTACAAGGATGCGATCGTAGACTGGGACGGAGATGAGGATGGTGACACCAGCGAGACTTTGAAGTGAAGCTGGAGGCATTTGAAAGTGAAGGCCTATGGATCTGACCATTGTGCTTGCTTGCTTAGTGTAGAATGTATTCATTTGGATGGTTACTACACAGAACATTAAGCAACCTGCCAATACTGGTATCAAGCTTATGGCAAGCTTCAGTTCTTCTACTTGCTTTAGTGTGCACAGTCTCCATGGATTTCTAGTTTGGCTTGATTGATCAATGTCATCTATCACCATTGCCTTATCCAAAATCCTGAAACGGTTAGTCCTGACTATGTTTCGATCCTCATCATCACCATAGTATATACCATGTCCATCAAGCGTTTCACTGACGTGCCACTTTCTAACAACAGCAATAACAACTTGCGCCATCGTGGTCATTGGACTACCAACCGGGCTCTGCTTCTTGTACCTCTTCAGACCCATGAAAAATATTAGCAATGACGATGCCATTGCTCCTGCTAATATTCCAAACGCTATTGTCCACCCAACATTTTCCTACACAAAGTTAAAATTGTTGGTTATTTTAAGACCATAGATAACCATAACAAAACAATTGACTTTCATTAACATACCATTACATTCCATACAACCATTACAACCACCATCCATATGGAGTAGAGAACAACACTCTCTCACTCAATTTTACATTTATTCCTCTAAGCTATTTATAGAACAATTTCACCAAATGCCCGTACAATCAACCCATTCTTACAATCAATCAACCATAACTTCTTACAAACCTATTCCTACTAGTAACCTAACACACAACTTTATACTAACAACCATGACTATCCTACTAATTACAACTAACACAATTACCCTAACTAAACTAGATATAAAACCATTACAATGCAACTATTAGTTTAGATGCTTTATTACCAAGAAATTTTAATATCTTTAAAAAAAGTTTTATACTTCAACACAAATATAAGATGTGTCTGTATAGGTGAATATTGAATATTGTAAATACATACCTGGATGTAGAATACGACCACAGTAGAAGCAGCAGCACCGAAGATGGTTCCGAAGAACCACCAGTTAAAGAAAGAGCTTTTAATTTCTCTGTCTTTGGTGTTGTTTTCATTGAATTGGTCTGCGGCGAATGTTTCTACGCATGGACCTTGACATCCTTCACCCATTGATATCAAGTAGAGTGCTGTGAAAAACGCTGCCTTTTGATGCTGAAACGGAATCACTGAGACTGCTATACACATCAGAATCATTCCCTGTATATATACTCAATATTAATTAGCCAATTAAATTTATAAGTGCTTCAATAATATTTTTGAAAATGTTTCTCATTACTATAATGTAAAACTTTTTAGTCTAAAACAAAATTTCGATTCATGTATTTTTAAAAGATTTGATCCGTCCATGACCACATATCATGTTTGTCGGTAAAAAAATTTTAAAAAATAATAATAAAAAATAAAAGATAATAAAATTTATAAAAAATGATCAATCTATAAATACAGTAATAAATGTGGTTTATATCACAAAACATATTTTAAATATTAATCGTAGTGTAGTTTTACAAATAAAAATAATAGTAATTACTCCACTTTTATCAAATGAATTTTTAATTAAAATTAATTTATTCTTAATTTTATATTATTTTTAAAATTTATAATTTTTATTTAAAAAGGACAAATAAAAATTATTAATATTATGTAAATTGATTTCTGCAAACCAAAAATTAGTAGATAAAAGAATTGAGAATTATATTCAAGGATATTTATCAAATAACTTTAAAAAAAATTAATTTTAAAAATATTATCATTTAAGATAATAAAATAAATATATTATTTTAAAAAAAAAAAGGACATACCATTTGAATTTTACATCTATTTAAATAATTATTTTTTAATATATATATATATATATTTACGTTAGTTTTTCTCATTCAAATATTGGTATAAAAAAATATTTTTAAAACAATTCTCATTTTTAAGAAAATTAAATTAAATAATTCATATATATATATATATATATATATATAAAAGAAATAAATAAATTAGGATACATTTACAATTTTCTCCACAAGCATATTAATTAATATTTACAGATTTGTTTAATAAATTTATTTTATTTTATTATAATTTATGATTTTGAAATTTGTCATTTACCCAAACTCCTAAAATCTAAGTAACTGGTATGATGAAATGCATGGTGGTGGTGATCTGATGTATTTGATTACCATGGAACAGAGGAGGGAGGAAATGATTATGGTATAGAATCGACCAAAATATGAATCAGCAAGGAAGGCTCCGACGAAAGGGAAGACCTGCGACATTCCAAGCCATGTGCTCACGTTCTTCGCCGCGGTGGCCGTCTCTTCATGCAACTCATTCGTCAAATATATTATCAGATTCACTGTCAACCCATAAAACGCAAATTTGCCCACCATCGCCATAACTGCCACGTCATCATTATCATCAATTACAAATCTTAATTAGTCATCAAATTGAGTAAAGTTGGCTTACAGATTATGAAAATGGCAGCCCTCCAACCTCCCTTCTTCCACCTTTTTCTTTCTCCATTTTGGTTGTTTTCCATCTTCATGCTTTTCATTTTTGTTGTCTTACACTTTTATTTATATATATATAAAATGTTAATAGTCAAGAAAGGTTGTTTATTATGATATATGGTTTTATTTGGGCATTTTGGGAAATGAGTCTTTCAGGACTAAAAAGTAGTTTTTGTAAAATGAGGTGGCATGTGTTACTAATTTAAAATGCAAACTCAACAAGTGTACACCCAGCCAACTCCTCATCTTTGAGCATTTTTTATTTTAGTACGGTTATAACTTCAATTCATATATATTTTTTAATTTATTTATTTAAAATTTTAGTTAAAAAAGTATCATTGTTTTATTTTAAATTTATTTTATTTATAATTTAGATTTATTTTGTAATTTAATTAATTTTAATTATATTATTATTTTTAAAAATTATTATGAAAATATAAATATATCCATGATAAATCATATCCACGGATATATCATATCTATATCCGGTTAAATTAAAAAAATATAAATAAAAAAAGTTTGAGAATAATTATAGGATACTAACATATCCCCTATATCTTGTCATTGCCATTTCTAGACACTCCAAGTAATTCATATATATATATATATATATATATATATATATATATATATATATATGGATAATTTTACCCTTTAAATATTAAATGCTATAATTTTTATATTTTAAATTAATGAATTATAATTTATTATAAGAAAAATAGATATCTCTTACTATAAATATTTTCTATGCTTTAATTAAAAATTAATTAAGTTTATTATAGTATTTAATATAAAAATCATAAAATTCAAATTAAATTAATTTATTAATATAAATATCTTAATATTATTATTTTATTATCAACCTTATCATATTATTTTTTTAAATTATTTTTTATAAGTTATACTTTTATTTATTAAAAATAAATAAAAAATTAATTAAATAAAAAATTGGTATTACGAAACGAAAAAGATTGAAAATAAATATAAATTTATTAGTAAATAGTAAAACTGTGAATTAATTAAATAAATATTTATTCCATCTCTTTAACTCATAAATATATTTACATGGTTGTTATTTCCCACAATCAAATTACTAAATCCAACATCAATATTACTAAAATATCCATGACATATTTAAATAATTACTTTAAATATCCTTTCAATTTATTTTTTTATTTTAATATAATAAAATTATAAATTATTTAAATAATATTAAAATTACTTAATTACCCTTAATTTAATAATTAATATAAATTATTCTTTTTTATAAAACTGTTTAGTTAACTTAAAACTCCTCAATTGATTCATATTTGATCTTACCGAACTACTGTAAATACATTACAAATTAAAATTCCTCAATTGATTCATATTTGATTTTTACTAAAATACTGTAAATACATTACGAATCAAAAGCAGTTTATGTAATTAAAAAATACAGGATTAATATATAGTTAGTTTACTAATTGTTTTATGCTGTTTTAGTACAGATGTGGGGTGAATGATCACGAGTCTCATCTTCTTCCTCGTTAATATGATTTCAATGAAAATTAAGATCTTGTTAAGTTTATGGAGAATATTAAAGATGATGACTTATATGATGTTCTCCGTATCGGACCATATATTTATGTCTAGTAGAATTATGATATTTTATTTTATTAGGGTTTAAGATTTAGAATATCATCCTGAACAAATATCAATCCCATCAAACTATAAAACTTCATAGATAAAATGATATTTTCAAGAATACAAATGGTATAAAAAAGTTATAAAATAAAATAATTTATTTTGTAGAATTAAATTTAATTATATATTAAAAAAACACTATAAGGTTATATTTGAAAAAAAATGTTATCTTTAATAATTAGGGTGTGGGAAATAACAACCCCCTATATTTATTATAAATTTTATTAGTATGATTAAAATAATTTGTATTAATTTATATTATACTAATTTTATGAATCCCTTAAAATAAATTTGGTACTCTTTCTAAAATTATATAATAAGAATATTTTTGAAATTTTGAAAAAAAAAAGATGAAAAGGGTTTGTTCTTACACATTTATAGGGTGGCAATATTGTCACTCTTATAATGGTGATAATTTTTATTTTGGTCCCAAAATAAATTTTAAATTCTAATTTTATTTCAATTTAAAGTTTTCTACTAAACTAAATTTTCAACAATTATTTTTTTCATATATTAAACTAAATTAACACATTTGTCCTTTACATTAAAAAATATTAATAAAAATACAATTTTAATTAAATCTCAAAACTACCGTCATCATTCAGAAATCAAATAGATCGTTTGATGGTTTTTATCTTCAATCGAACCCAAGCACACATTATTCAAATCGAAATCTTCTTCCCTCATTAACCCAAATCCATCGACAACACATCAAAATCATCATAATCTTCTTCTTCAAATCTTCTTCACTCAGAAATCAACTACACAGACGACATCATCATCAATATCAATATCAATATCGTCATCGTCATCGTTATGGTCATGTCTTTAAAACTGCAAAAATCTTTATTCACCATATTTATTGCCAACATAATCATTCGCTCACTAAAAGTGAACATCATCATCTTCATAGGCGTCACCATTGACATCTTCATCTTTAACATTCTCATTCTAATCTGGTAACAATAATAACATCTTTATCTCCACAAAGAGAAACAAGTAAGGTAAGAAAGTGATTCAAAACCTAGTTTTAAGGCAGAGTCCAGCGGATATTCATTTTCATCGGGTTTGTTCTTATGATTTTAGGTTGTTAAAATCATTTGATTAGTGTTGTTAAAATTGGATTTGTTTCGACGGTTTTATGACAGTAAAAATCGTTTGATTATTCTAATGTTATTAAAAATTGACTTTCTTTAATATTGCAGCATGTTTGTATTAATTTTTTTTTTTCTTTTTCTAGTTTGCGATTTGCAAGTACTTCATAGGTGTTAGTACCAGGAAGTAATGCAAATTTGAATTTGCTTCCTGGTATGTACTTCCGGTAAGTAAAATCTACTTTCCAAAAGTATATATATAGAAAATAAACTCAAATTTACTCACCCGATAAGCATAATATTTCTCCATTTGCTTTCTGATTTCCATACCCATGAAAGAAATTGAGTAATATACTGCTTTCCGAGTGTCCATACTAGGAAGCAGTCCCAAATTTGCATTGT
Source organism: Cardiospermum halicacabum (assembly GCA_031304145.1). NCBI lineage: Eukaryota > Viridiplantae > Streptophyta > Magnoliopsida > Sapindales > Sapindaceae > Cardiospermum > Cardiospermum halicacabum. Next base: position 462,879 of record CM062390.1, on the reverse strand, counting down.
TTCCTTGCATTGACACTCTGGAAGCAAAATATTACTCCATATGCTCCCCAATTTCCATATTCATGAAGTATAGTATTATTTTTCAGCTTTCAGGGTTCCACACCCATGAAGCTAATGGGAAAATTATTATTACTTAATTGAATTTGACATTTTACTTTCAATTTAATGCATATACCGTGCAAATCAACCTCTACCTTCCGATTCTGATGATCGGCAAGCACTTATTAGATTTTAAAATGTTCAAAGGCATATTATAAAACCCTTTAATTACATAAGTAATGCCTCCACAATAAGCTCAGTTTTTTTTTTTAAAAAATAAAAATAAAAATACTTGTTATTCCTTTAGGTCGGAAAGAGTTACTAATCTTAGACAATCTACTCCTACGTAGGTCTTGAAAACATCGTGTTTGTCCACTTTCAAGATGAAATGAAACTGTGGTCCAATTTTTCTTTAGAAGTTGTAAGCATGATGAATCACTATGTTTAGGACGATAGTGAAAGACCGAATCCCATCGTTCGTACTTAAACATCTATTGGAACACACATCCAAGTGCGTATCATTGATAATAATGAGAGGAAAATCTCTCCCATCTTAATAAATTTTCCCCTAAGTGATGTAAATGAGATTGGAATGACTAATAGGCAATTAATTGGCAAAAACATGTGCTTCCCGATCATTAATACCGGGAAGCAAAGGTTGATTTGGACTATTTTTCAGTTTTGGACACAATGAAGCAAATATTTTTACTTCTTGGTTTCAAACATCGGAAAACAATACAAATCAACCTTTACTTCGATTTTGATGACTAGGAAGCACTTATTGGGCTTGAAAAGTTTTTATGAAAAAACTTTGTCATAATAAATTTGTGATACTATTTTTAGTGATGAAATATTTTTGTCGCAAATCCGTCACAAAGGACTATCATGGACGGAAATTAAGACTGTAGTGATGAAAATTTCCACCATTGAAATCCTATTTTCTTATAGTGAAAATGGACAATATTTATAGGATTACAATTTGTTTCAACACTAAGAATAACTTTACAAGTATATTCATATGCAACTTGGGTTGGTTGCTTAGATTATAGATGAAGTACTTCTAATGTATGTGTAATGTTAGGAGAAAATCTACTAAATCGGTGTTTGAATAAACAAACAATGGTTGTTAGGCCTTGCACCGAATTAGAATACAAGGCTATGGCACTAGCAACTACAAGTATTCTTTAGTTTCATCTTATATTTCAAGAGTTGGACATCTCTATTCAATGTCCTACCGTCTTATGGTGTGATGATATAGGTGTTACTGCTATTGCATCTAATCTAGTTCTACATGCTAGAACTAAAAATTCTAAAATTATGACATGCCCACCAATTCTAGTTTCTTTCTACCAAACTGAATTTATTTGTTCCACCCAAATTCAATTCTGTAGAGTAGTGATAAATATAATGCAAATAATGTATAAAGAGGACCGGAGTGTGTGTAGAGTAAAAATGTACAGAGAGCAGTAGAGTATGTACAGAATTGTACAACAAAACTTAGCTCAACAAGTTTTTAATACACTTCGATCATCTAAAAACTTCTACAAGGCACCATCATTCACAAGCTCAACCACAGACACAAATAGAAAATTCTGTTAATAGCAGTTAAAATTTGGTAGAAATAAAATCTACGAGATATGATTCTGATCAGTTTATTAATATGTTTGTTAGAATTTAATGCTTTAAATTAAACCGGACTATCTATATAAGAATAAAACTTTAATCAATTAACATATTATAATATTTGATAAAGAAATAGTTTCTTTTATGAGCTTCGTTATATTATTAGTACACTAGTAAATATATACTCATTGTTTAAGGAACTGGGGGCACGGAAGTTAGGAACTTAATTAAAAGTATTAGGGAAGAAAGTTGGAGAACTACATATGATATCGCCATCAAAATATCTTTTACAATGAATTCACTACCAGCATGACACCATCAACAATTGCGTACAACCCAATTCACATCGGTCACATTGTTCTCATCAACCACTGGCCACTACAGGATGTTCTTCCCCCATATCAGCATGCCTAACTTTCCTGTACACAAACCCTTTAGCAATCCACAAATAATAACAGAAATTGATGACACTCAGTCCAGCCAACACCCAATAGAATCGATCAAGATGGGCTCTACTAAGATTGTTACCAAGCCAGACATCACCACCCCTTTTACTAGTGATAGCTTGCACGATGGATATTATAGCATTATTAACAAAACTCCCAACTCCAACTATACCCACATAAGACGCGACCCCAAAGCTTCTCATCTCTTCAGGCATTTGTCCATAAAACAGTTCTTGCAAACCCACCAATATAAAAACATCAGAAATCGCACCAACCAAGTACTGTGGTAGCAGCCACCAAATACTCATCGGTACTATTGCTTCTGGTGAGTCCATCAGACCATGTTCACTTGCAACTCTGACTCTTCTATTTTCAACCAAGGCAGAAACGCATATATGGATAATAGACAATATTAATCCTATGCCTATTCTTTGCAGCACAGTTATGCCTGAAGGGAGTCCAGTGAATTTTCGAGTCAAAGGTACGAAGATTTGATCGTAGATTGGAATGGAAATGAGGATGGTGAAACCAGCAACACTTTGAAGTGAAGCTGGAGGTATCTGAAAGTGAAGACCGATGGATCTGGCCATTGTGCTTGCTTGCTTAGTGTAGAATGTACTCATTTGGGCAATTACTACACAGTACATTAAACAACCTGCCCAAATTGGTATCAAACCTATGACAAGCTTCACTTCTTCGACTTGCTTTACTGTGCATAGTCTCCATGGGTTTCTAGTTTTGCTTGAATGATCTATGTCATCTATAATCATTGCTTTATCCAATATCCTGAAATGGTTAGTGTGGACCATCTCTTCACCTTTTAATAAATAACCACCAATTTTATGATCCTCATATGTATCAATCTCATCTCCATAGTATATATCATGTTGATCAGGTGTTTCAGTGACGCGCCACTTTCGAACCACCGCAACAAGCACCTGTGCCACCATGGTCATTGGGCTTCCTACCGGACTCTGTTTCTTGTACCTCTTGGCACCAACTAAAAATATCAGTAACGTCAATGCCATTGCTCCGGCTAATACTGCGAATCCAGCTGTCCACCCCACATTATCCTACACAATCATCTAATAAAAATGATTTTTATTTATGTAATTTATTTATTAAATAAATTATTTTTCTAGTTTTGAAGAGATACCTGGATGTAGATTACGACCAAAGTAGCTGTGGAAGCACCAAACACTACCCCGAAGAACCACCAGTTGAAGAAAGAGCTTTTGATTTTTTTGTCTTCGGCGCTGTTTTCATCAAACTGGTCTGCAGCAAAGGTTTGTACGCAGGGCTTGTGACCACCTTCACCTATTGATAATATGTAGAGTGCTGTGAAGAACACAGCCTTCCGATGTTGCAATTGAATCACTGAGGATGCAAGGCACAACAGTACAATCCCCTGCGTGCGTACAGACTAATGTCAGAAACAAGAAGAGTTACTTCCATTAGGTACCAACCAACTAATTAATTACCATGACATAGACGGTGGTGACAATGAGAATGGTGTTGAATCGGCCCAGATATGAATCCGCCACGAATGCTCCGACGAAAGGGAAGACAAACGACACCCCCAACCACGTGTTGACGTCCTTGGCCGCGGTCGCAGTATCTTCATGCAGCTCATTCGTCAGGTACATTATTAGATTCGACGCCAACCCAAAAAACGCAAATCTCTCCGCCATTTCCACAACTGCCACATCATGCATCAAATAGGTACCATAACAACAACTTAATCAATACTTGAATTGTGTATTGCTTTGCTTACATATGATGAAAATGGCAGCGTTCCAACCGCCCTTCTTTGAGACTTGGTTCTGCTCGTTTTCTGTCTTCATGAAATTCTTTGCAATGCTGTTGAAGTCAATAAGGTGGTTTAAATATTGTGTTACCATTTGAAAAGGTGGTTTAAATATGGTTCGATTTGTGTTACCATTCATGATTAAGGAGTTATTGCGATGTTGGACAAAGGAAAGTTGACTTTCTTTTGAGTTTAATTCTCTGTTCGGTTTAGTTATATTGTAACACGTGGGGTAGAAAAGAGAGTGGCCTTAACTTGAATCTAAGTTTGAAGGTGTATATGCATTCGAGGATTTATAACAGCACGTATTTCAATACAAGCTTGCTCGTGCGTGCACTTTTTTATAACTTTCACATTGAATTTCTGGTGTTTGAAACTCAAAATGATTTATCCTCTCTTTAAAATATCAAATTTCAACTATAAAAGCGTGTCGAATTGTTTGAAACAAACTAGTTGATTTCCTAGAGAGAAATCGATCCATATGTATTTGGAGAAATGTGACGGCTACTGTAATTTGCCCCAATCTTTGTTAACGAAGTTTGTTGTCCAGTTTTATTAAAATATATATTAAATAAATCAAATAACTTAATAATTCTCATAATATCAAAAGAAGACAAAATAACTTAATAATTCTCATAATATTTCAAAACCATGAACTAATCATCATGCACATTGCCACCAACATAATCTTCCACAGTTCAGTATGTACTAATTTTAGAACATATTTCTCTTAACAGAATGAAAAAGATAAATTATTGATTTCAATGCCAGCTATTTAACAATCTGAGGAGGAAAGGAATATAAAAGTTACACGCACAAGCAGCTAAATCATCAATATGACTTCCCACAATGTATCAAGCTACCAGCACCCAAGAAAAGACCAAAAATCGCTGCACTGGCCACTGTCGTTTGTCCGATATATCTCACCTTCAGAAGTCCAGGAACCTGCACATTTCCAACGTACACATTTCATAAAAGCAATTGTACCATACAAATATGGTTTAATCACTGCCCACAAAGGACAGACCCAAGCTAAACTGCTAAATGTTATATATCTAGCTTAGGCTTATATCTCCCCAAAAAAGAGAAGGCTATATATACAAGGTAATGGTTAGAGACATTGTATACTCAAAAAATAGATGCTCATCATAAACAGAGTAAAAGCAATTGCTGAAAACATTTCAGCTCTGACATTTAACATGTCCATCCTGCTAACTTATGCATCATTACACCTTGTCTTCTTTCAGATATATCTAAATAATTTAGACCATAAATAAACTAGGAGTGACCGTTCACATAATTTCTTAAACCTTCACACTTGAGAAAAAGCACAATCAGATGGGAAGAAGTAGCAAGAAAGAAAGCCTAGGTCCAAGAAAAAATCACACAAAACAAACTTCAAATCATGTCATACCCACCTATATTGATTACCTAGTTGTGAATACCCTGTTATGTATCTCGGATATACAATGACCAGAAGTCTACCAATGATTGAGTGTTCAGCTTAACTAAAGATAACATTCATAATCTATTTGAAAAAATATTCCTAAAAGAACTTTGTAACCGTCAGAAGAAAATATCTTATATTCAAAATTTCTCCTGAAAATAAATTGTTCTCTACTTTACCTAGATTAAGAATCCTTATAACCTCGCAAGATGTAAACACAAGTGGAAATATGTCTACTTTTTGCACTTATTTCAGACATGATACTTCTATTTTCAATAGAAGATAGGTTATTTCAGTGGTAACTTTCAATTGACAATGAATAAGACATAAGATACTAGATTAAGTGATATACAAGAGTACGTTCAAGCAAATAGAACATACATAAAAAAAACTAGGATCACATATTTATTTACATAAGAGTCCACACAGATAATGACAACTAACAAGGTAAGTATATGGACGCCACAATACAAACACTACCCTAAAAGCACCATAGTCACATTGTCCCAAACAGTAGTGAAATACATAACTCACCTTGAACCTTATTGCCTCATAAGTTCCATAAACGGCACCTGAATACCAAAAATACAGTTGAAAACCTCAAATTACAGCAAGCTCATAACAGTAGGAGAAAATGTAGAGAAAAAGGCAGACAAGTAAGGCACCACAGTATCAAAAATAAAATCTATCAGCAATCCCAGAAATATAAATCAAAACACAAAATATTAAAAGTTTATATAATTTCTCAGCCCTTTCAATGTCATTTGAATCAACTAACAACTCCAGCACAAAGATTTCCAAGAGATATTAACCACAGGATCCAATACCATTCATAGATAAATTCTCTACCTACAGGACAACAGTATGAATCCAAGAATTATCTACTTCACATAGTTTTATTATAAACAAGTAGCTTCAGAGTCCACTACCGATTTGGCTACAACTAAACTTCAAATACTGAATCAATTGATCCAAACCTAACAACTCTACCATCCATTACCAATTTCGCGTAACTCACATGAACCAAATACGGAACCAGAAAGGCCAAAATTCAAACACATTACTAGAGGGGAAATAATCTATGCATCAAATTAAAACAGATATAATCATCTAAAAGACACGAATTAATACGAATTTGAATAATAAGCTAATAGGGTTTAAGATTTTAAAGAACTGACCAACAGCTCCGCCAACAGCACCGCCTACGCAAGCGCCGGCAGTTACTCGTGCCAAGCAGCTGTCTCTAGCCATATTAGAGTGACAAGTCTGCGATATAGACAATTTCTCGCTTTGTTGTTGCCTTGCCCTGTGTCCACTGCCGCCTCCGGGTGTAATGTATTCAAGATGGATAAAGTAGGCAGATAGATTTATAAATATCACTGAGGTCTTGTAATACAAGAGCAAAATGACAAATATAGCCCCGCTAATAAAAAATTAACACAAATTTATTTCAAATACGTTAAATTTTCTCCAATTATATCCTTAATAAATATATTAATTAAAATTTTTATTTTTATATTCAATTATTTTTAATTATTTCTTTTTGTTTATATTGCTTCATGGTGCTATTAATTTAAAAAGAAAAAATATTAAGTTTTATTTTTTTAAAATTATAATTATTTAAATATGAATAAAAAATAAAATAATTATAAAATTATTAATTTAAAATGATAAGAAAAGTGTAAGTTGAGTAATGTTTTAATTAAAAAAAATATTCAAACCAATAAATAAATAGTTTTATTTTATTTTATTTTAAAATTTATTTTTAATTTGTATAATGTAATACTAATTTATTATATTTGAAATTTTAATATATTAAAAAAATATTAAAAATAATCGATTTTACATATTATTGTAATAACGCAGTAGTAGGGCTGGAACTGTAAAATTTTATTTTAAATAAATTAAGAAAAATTTTCAAAATAAAAAAATACATATTATTAAAAAGTGTACCGGTATATAATATTTTTGTTGCGAAATTTAGTAATACCCATTTATTTTAATACTCCACTGATGTCAGTACACGTGTGAAGTTACGAACGACGACCACCAAGGCGAAGCCTATGTCCTCAGCACACCGTAAACAATCCCAAGGCTAACGGTTTCCTGTGTCTAATCCATTTTATCTGTATAGCATCCGGAAATTAAACTCTCTCCAGTTTACTTTTCTTCTTCGTGACCTCTCTCGCTTGTGATCAGATGCATTTGCATTCCAATTATCCGAACCCTAGTTTCACCTAATCTTAATTTCAGAATTTCTCGATGGAAGACGATTCCTCCTCTTCGTTTCCCGACCATAAACTCTGCGGTTTTCTCTGTGTGGTTCTGGCAGTCGAGAACAATTGCAACCTCCGTGACTGCTTGCATTTCAACGCGCAATGCCAGCTCTCCGTCGACGGTTTCTTTTCCGAAACCGGTGTTGTTTTGTCTATGCTAAGCAGAAAGCCACTGGACGGCGATTCTTTGGATGTGGAGTCGAGCAGGAGTAAAATGAGGAGGATGAGGAGGATTGGGATGGTCGACGGGAGCATAAGTGTGGTGAAGCAGCTGGTTTCTTTGGTGAATCATAAGTGCGTGAGAATTGACGCTCGGGTGATGCGTGTGGAAGTTGGAGATGGCGACGAGGGAAGAGCGGCTTTGCTTGTGGATGTTTATTTGCCGGTTTCCGTTTGGTCCAATGGATGGCAGTTTCCAAAATCGAAGTCGGTTGCAGGTGCTTTGTTCAGACACTTGAGGTCTGCTCTCTTACTTCCTCTTCTTCTTGTGAAATTGCCTGCTATTAGATCATAACTATTTACCTTTTGGTACAAAATTTACGCTTAGCTTTATGGAGTTGCAAATTTAGAAGCTTTTTCCCTGGTATCTGAATGAGGTAGTAAAGCGCTTAGTGAAGAACAATATGATTGTCATCACTAAAAGCTCAGTAGAATGCGTCAAAAGTTTGTAAGAAGCTTCTCTTGAATTAGCTAGTAATTTTAGCTTCCTCCGATGGAACAGCCTACAGAAGTTAGTACTAGTATGCCTTTATTTGGAAACAACGCTAAATATGCATTTATTTGACTCAATTTTGTAGTACTCATTATTTAAAAATTAATATGTAAAATATTTATTGCATTTGTTTTCTTCTTTGTTAATTCATTTCAGCTGTGACTGGGACCATAGAAAATCAATTCTTGATAATGGGGGAGAGTGCTGTAAGAGTTCTCATTGCAGTAGCATGTGGAATGTCTCTGATTGTCATGTTCTCCTTTGCAAGTTGCATTGTGGTGCTCCTAGTTCCGTAAACAAAAACCAGTTTGATCTACATGAAGTTTTTAAAAGTTTGCCCAGTGTATCCACTAAGGGGAAGCCTGACTCATCTAGAGTAAACCCAGCAGATGACCAAATCATTTCCGGCATTTGGGAAATGACAGATGATATATTGTTTTACATATTAACGAGGCTCAGTCCAGTGGACCTTGTCAGGGTTGCAGCTACCTGCCTCCATCTGAGATACTTGGCTGTATCAATCATGCCATGTATGAAACTGAAATTGTTTCCTCATCAGCAAGCAGCAGTTGAATGGATGTTACAGCGAGAGAGGAATACTGAAGTTATGCCCCACCCTCTGTTCATGGAATTCTCAACAGAAGATGGGTTTTCTTTTTATGTGAATTGTGTTTCTGGAGATATAGTTACTGACTTAGTTCCTACCATCAAAGATTTCTGTGGAGGAATGTTCTGTGATGAACCTGGCCTTGGTAAGACTATAACTGCACTTTCCCTTATTCTGAAGACTCATGGAACAATGGCTGACCCTCCAGATGGAATTCAAATCATATGGTGCACACATAATGGCAACCAGAGATGTGGTTATTATGAACTTAGTGGTGCTAAGTTCAGCAGTAATAATATGTTTACTAAGAAAAGAATTTCGAGCCAAAGCATTGATGGGGAACAGCTATCTTTAGACAATTTTACTCATGCAGAGGTTAAGTACTCAGTGCATAAAAGATCCAGATCAGTAAATCAATATGAGCAAATTGAGGGTTTTGGTTCTTCTCCTGCTATAGGAATGGAATTGGCATTATCTCCAAGCTGCGAGCCAGCTAAACGTCTGGTTCGGTTCACAAGGAGCATGAATCGAATCAGGAAGAATCTTCTCCACTCATATGATGAAGAATCTAGTCTTTCTGAAGATAGCAAAAGCAAAAGAAATTCAACTAGAAGGAAACGTGCTAAAGGTACCTCACATGTATCTCAAGGACATCAAGTTGGTTTGTCACGCATTGTGTCCAGCAATTATCAGAAGTCTAAGAAGCCTACTTCAAAGCATATTGAATCTAATGAAACCTGGGTTCAGTGTGATGCTTGTCACAAGTGGAGGAAGCTTAGAGATGGAAGTGTAGCTGATGCTAAATCTGCATGGTTTTGTAGTATGAACACCGACCCCACATATCAAAGTTGCAGAGATCCTGAAGAAGTTTGGGACAATTGTCAAGCTATTACTTACCTACCTGGATTTCACCGTAAAGAAGCTTTAGGAGGAGATACTCAGAATGTATCTTTTTTCATTGGCATTCTAAAGGAGAACTATGCACTGATCAATAGCAAAACAAAGAAAGCTCTAACTTGGTTAGCTAAACTATCTCCAGACAAACTTGCTGAGATGGAAACTGTTGGTTTAGTTAGTCCTATTCTTGGTGCTTTTGCAGATAAGGATACACAAGGGTTCCGCAAAATATTTCAAGCATTAGGACTTATAAGGAGAGTGGACAGAGGTATAAGTAGATGGTACTACCCACGAACTCTTGATAACCTAGTGTTTGATTCTGCCGCTCTTCACATTGCCTTGCATGAACCGTTAGATTCAATCAGGTTGTATTTATCTAGAGCAACTCTAATTGTTGTACCCTCATATTTAGTTGATCACTGGAAAACCCAAATCTATAAACATATCAGACCTGGACAATTGCGTCTTTTTGTCTGGACTGATCATAAAAAACTTTCTGCTCATAGTCTTGCCTGGGATAATGATGTTATCATAACAACCTTTAACCGCCTGAGTGCTGAGTGGAGTCCCCACAAAAAAAGTCCAATGATGCAGGTCCATTGGCTTAGGCTGATTTTAGATGAAGGGCATACTCTTGGTTCGAGTCTCAGTTTGACAAATAAATTGCAAATGGCAGTTTCATTGACAGCTTCAAGCCGTTGGATATTAACAGGAACCCCAACTCCAAATACTCCTAACAGTCAGCTGTCACATCTTCAACCAATGCTTAAGTTCCTTCATGAAGAAGCATATGGACAGAATCAGAAGTCATGGGAGGCTGGTATTCTTAGACCTTTTGAAGCAGAGATGGAGGAGGGCCGGTCACGTCTGTTGCAGCTGCTCCAAAGGTGCATGATTAGTGCAAGAAAAGCTGATCTGCAAACTATACCTCCATGCATCAAGATGGTGACCTTTCTGAATTTCATGGAGGAACATGCCAGTAGTTATAATGAACTTGTGGTTACGGTGCGTCGTAATATACTCATGGCTGATTGGAATGATCCATCACATGTTGAAAGTTTACTGAATCCAAAGCAGTGGAAGTTTAGGAGCACAACTATTAGGAATGTAAGGCTGTCATGCTGCGTTGCTGGGCACATAAAAGTAACTGATGCTGGTGAGGATATCCAAGAAACAATGGATTTATTAGTTGAAAATGGTCTTGATCCTAATTCAGAGGAATACGCTTCTATTAAATATAATCTCCTTTATGGTGGTCACTGTCGCAGGTAACACTTCACTTTTCTTGGCTTCAGTTCACCTTTTCTGCAAGGTTGCAAAGTACTTATTTCGTTCGGAAGTTTATTTCTCTTGAGTTGAGTTTCAGGTGCAATGAATGGTGCCGTCTTCCGGTCATTACCCCCTGCAGGCATCTTTTATGTCTGGATTGTGTTGCATTAGACAGTGAAAAGTGCATTTTCCCTGGATGTGGTAATTTATACGAGATGCAAAGTCCAGAGATATTAACTAGGCCAGAAAACCCGAATCCAAAGTGGCCTGTCCCTAAAGATCTTATTGAGTTACAACCTTCTTATAGACAGGTATGTTTTTTTTAAAATTGATTTCTTGTAATATTTCAGATTTTTCATATGTAAACAATGTAAACCATCAAGTGCTCTTCTGGTGTTCATCTATGTTCAGGATGACTGGAATCCTGATTGGCAGTCAACTACTAGTAGTAAAGTAACTTATCTTGTCAACAAGTTAAAAGTGCTGCAGAAGGCTAATGAACATATCGAGGAAGTTAATCAAACTGAGGAGTTATGTTCTGCCTCCAATATGAGTGTGAATTTTTACAACGGACTTGCTGAGAAAGTCATAATTTTCTCTCAGTTCCTTGAGCACATACATGTTATTGAGCAGCAGGTGTGAATGATGTACAATTATCTAGACAAGCTTTTTGTTGGGTTTAATTCACTGTAAATAATAGCTAAAGATCTGCTCATTATTTTCCAGTTAACAATCGCTGGTATTAAATTTGCTGGTATGTATAGTCCAATGCACTCTAGCAACAAGGTACACCACTTATATTTTTCTTTCAAATTCAGATTTCTTGTGTTTCTTGATGTGCTTCAAGTATATTTAATTTTACTGGTACAGATAAAGTCACTAGCTACATTCCAGGATGATGCTACCTGTCTTGCTCTTATAATGGATGGAAGTACTGCTTTGGGTCTTGATTTAAGTTTTGTGACACATGTTTTCTTAATGGAACCAATCTGGGATAGAAGGTATTATGTTCTTATTATTGACCCTTGCAATTTATTTATTTAGGAGGAAAATGAAAATAAAAAGATTATCATCTAGAAGTTTTGTTCATACTTCTTTTCTTGAAGCACCCAAATTTCTTCTTCAGTCCCATCATGCTCTTGATATTTGACTTCTTAGAAATTTGTGGTGGGTCTGTAATGTTGAATGCTTAAAGTGGCTTACACTATGTTGCATGAGTTTGGGTAGAAGTTCAGCTGTTTACAAGGACATCGATCAACTATGAATAAGGTTGGTGTAGGGTTTATAAGTGTTTTGAGTTCTCCCTCATAATTTGACTTTTGAGTAGTGACTCTCCCAAGTATCCTATCATTTGGTATCAGAGTTGAACTCATGCGTCTCTACGTGTGAGTATGAAAAGAACTGCTAGAGAGGATTGCAACCATGCGAAGGGGTCGAGTAGGCTGCCTAGAGCGAAGCCACCCTTGACACGAAGAAAAGGGTTGTCTAGGACAGGAGCTGAGTAGTTTGTCCGTTTCGCTGTTGACACGAAAAGCCAACTTATGAGGAAGGAAGGCCAAGGCCCTTCTAAACCCCATGCCAACCATGTATTTTGTTAATTTGGATTTCAAGTCTCATACCTTGCCTCACAATAATTGTTCTTCAAATTTTTATCATTTTTTTTTTTAAAATGAAATAAGAGGCTGAACCTTGGTGCAACTGTGAAAGTTGCTCCATATGGGCAGTAGGTGAGGCTTTCAAGTCATGAGAAACATCCACTTCAAAATAATTTTCAAGGGTACATAGATCCCCATCCCTCAGACCCTGTGGATTTAGGAATCATGTGAAGTAGGGAGAGATTATCCACTGAGGTTTCCCTTTTCCTTTTTATTTTGACTTGTTTAAGTTATGGAAATGTGCTCAAACAAGAACCGTGGGCATACAGTGTCCGTTTCGAGAACAATGGGCTAAAAACTAACTTTTGACTAACAAATCTGAAGGAGAGAGAAAAAAAAAAAAAAGGTAATATGTGGTATGAAATATGCTCAACAGTTGAGCAACATTTCCTTTCTTGTTTCCTGCATGTGTGAGACTGTATAAAATCATTACCCTTATCCCCTTTCCTTTGTTTCTTGTCATTGTAATTGCTTGATGGAGCTAAAGAAAGTTGTGTAACTTGTTTCCAGCATGGAGGAACAAGTCATAAGTCGTGCTCATCGGATGGGTGCTACTCGTCCTATTCATGTGGAAACTTTAGCCATGCGCGGTACAATTGAAGAGCAAATGTTGGAATTTCTACAGGTTTTGCTTTTTGTTTTTGTGTTTTTTTTTCTTGTTCCTTAAATTATCTGATGTCATATACTGCATCTGGTAGCTATACTTAATTTTTTCTCCCATTTGATGCAATTGTATGTAGATCCACGTCATTAATTATCAATATAGTTTAGGAACGCCCAATTAAAATGCGGTTACAATTGTCTTAGGTGACTACAAGTAGTTGACATCTATCCTTTCGTTTTGGTTTACTGGATTAGAAGCTCCCGAAAGTGGAGGATATTGCATGCAGAATTAGATTAGAGTGCTTTTCTTCTATTAAGCACCTATGTTGCTTCTTTGTATTAAGCAGTAATGAGATGACTATCTCAGATTCTGTCACTTAAATAGACCTATATACCATCTAGTCTGAGAATGGAGGCAAGAGTCAATCCTTCACTTGTCACCTATGTAAAATTTTGTATATTTAAATGCAAACTCAAGATGCATTATATATTTTTTATTTTTATAGAAGGATTCAACTGTTGTTGCTGTGCGTGAAGTATTGATTTGTTTTGTAAATTTTATTTCAAGAAAAGAAAAATGTCTGCCCTGCTGGATTATGCGTTTTTGTGATTTTATAATCTCTACCGTTGAGTTGTCAATTTGCTTTATTTTTTTTCAGGATGCTGATTTGTGTAAGAAGTTTCTGAAAGAAGAGAGTGGAAAAGTTGAACGAGAAGGATCACGCTCTCATCGTACATTGCATGACTTTGCCGAGAGCAATTACCTGGCAGAGCTTAGCTTTGTGCGAAAAGTAACAGAAAGGTATGTGCTGGAATTTTCTTTTAAACTGTAAGTGAGACATGTTAACTTCGTGAGGTTGTTATGACTCTTAAGCCCTAGATTGAGATATACCGACCAATTAACAAAATTAGATGACCTTGACTGGAATCCGGATTTATTTTCATCTGACTTCTCTCAATGGTGATTTCGGTTTCTTCGTTCCGTCCAGGTGACATGAAACAACCTGTACATACAGTTGTAATCAGTTCTTTGTTCAGCCGGCATTGATAAGAAACCCAAAATCTTCCTCTTCTGAGAGTCATTTTTGAATAGCTGACTTACACATACACTTGTGTCATGGCAAATATTATTCGTTGGTAGAGAAGTTGACAAACATCCCTGGTCTCAGTTTGTAGGTGTATCGTGACATTCTGTGTAATGTAGCATCTGTGGCGAAGACATTATTTTGTAATCAATTATGTAAATGTAGTAGTTAATTCAAGCAATTGTTACAATGTAATGTTAGAGGTCTAAGGCTTATAATAGCAAATTTGTTTTGTATGCGGCTGTTGGATAGTGTCATTATTTCATGTTTATGGGAGTTTCTTACCTTAGTTAAGTGGCTTGCCACTGCTATATTGGCCTGTATTTGATGCATTATGTATGTACCCAAGCCAAGGATTTTTCATCACAAAGATCTTTCGTCACTATAAATAAACTTGTCTCATTAAGGAGAAAAAAAAAGAATCAATTCTATAAAGAATCAGACTCACCCGCTTGAGTTAAGGTTTTAGTTTTGGGGCTTTAAATTGTGTAATATATGAGAGTAGCCATTTGTAGAAATTTTGTGATATCTTATACTACATTTGGTTGGTCATTAAAATAGATGGTTAAATAGGCACGAACAGTTTTCTACTGTTATTCCATCCCTTCTTCCTTGTTATTCCATCCCTTTTTCCTACCCATCCCTGCTGCTATTGCTAACACATTCTCCAATGCAATCTTCAAATCTTCATTTTCTTTATAACTAGACACGAATATCAATACAATTAATCATATGCATTTATTGTTTTGCACACACATAGAGAAAATGAAGATGTTGAATAGTGTGGCTTCAAAACTAAAGTCCATCTCCAACCCTCCTCTTCCCTAATCCTCATTTTAAAAATTTTAAATTATATTTTTTAATAAAAAATTCCTTTTTACCCTAAATCTATTCCAATCCATCCTTTCCTTATAATAAGAAAGGGACTAAAAGTTAAATATTTAATTTTATATTTTATTATTATATATATACTATTCTATTGTTACTATTATTATGAGATGATATTATTAAATCAAAATTAAAATTAATATAATTTAATATGTTCAAGTTGATGTATTTTAATTTTAATATTATTTAAATTAATATTTTTAATTATAATTAGTCTATTATTATTTATAATTATTTATCTACTATTTATATTAATAAGTAACTATATTAATTTATTTAATAATATATATCAATATTGGACTTCAATTAAAGCTATTCTATTATATTTAATAAATCTATTTTTATTTTTGTAATACTTATTTTATAAAATTAGTTACTAACCAGATAATACATATATGTATATATGAATTGGGTACAAAATGCAATTAATAAATGTTAAGGATAAAATTTATAATTTAAAAAGTTAAAAAGTGTAAATAGGGAGGGGTGGAAATGTGACCCTATAGATAATAAGGAAGGACTTGAAAAAAATATCTTCTCTCTTCTTATAATGTTTTGAAAATTGTAATAGGGAATTGGGTTGGAGCAAAAATGACCACTCTCTCCTCATAGTAAGGATGAGGAGGGTGGATTGGTTGGAGATTGATTTCTTCCTCCAATAAATTTCATTGGGATTTGTAAAGACAAATTGGAGATTTGAAGACCTAGCCTTCTCCAACCCAACATCCTTCAAATATTCAAGCTCCTTTTAATTCCAAATTCAAAAAAAAAAAAAAAAAAAACATTCTTACTTCAAAATATTCACAACTCCAACCCTCAGCTTCAAATTTTGAAGGAAAATTATTTTTTAAATAAAATTTTTATTTTCATTATTATAATTATTATTTTCAATTAACTTATAATTATATAAAAATAAAATAATATTTGAATAATTTTTTATTATAAAATATTATTATTTAATTTAAATAACTTATAGTATTTATATTTTTCATATAAATATTAAAAAAATGATAAAAATATAGTATTTAAAATTTAATTTTAAATAAAAATTTATTTCATTTAAAATTTTAAAATTTTATTTGAATTTTTAAAAATTTATAATTTCTTTATATAGTTAAAGTAAAATTTGTCCCAATATAAAAATATGATAATAATAACTAATTTTAATTAGTGTATTTATTTATTTTAATAATATTAAAACTAAAAAATAATAATATTTTTATTAATTTTTATAATATATGTATATATAATTTTATATATAAAATTATATCTTTAGAAAAAATACCTGAACAAACTTAATTTAATAGGGTGGTTGTCAAAATTAGAATGAAAATTTTGTTTAAAAATTCATTTATGTTGCATGTAAAGATATATTAAAAAATTAAAAATTAATAAAATATTAAATTGAAGCTCCTACAGTGTTGGCTTCAATTGTGAAACACACTGTTCCTAATCTCTCTCGAAACTTTAGAATTACCGTTGGAGACGGGAGTTTTAGAGTCACCGTTGGAGACGGCCTAAAACATCACTATAGCGTAAGTTATCATGGGAGACGGGAGTTTTAGAGTCACCGTTGGAGACAGCCTAAAACATTACTGTAGCGTCTTTATTTTATTATTTTATAATTTTTTAATTTAAAAGTAGCTATTTTATAATCTTTTAATTTAAAAATAGCTTTATATATGTGCATAATTATACACCGATATATGTAAAATTTGAAGATGGAGATTAACGTGTGAAAAGGCCTAATAATATGACTGAAGACTCCATTACCCCATTACCCATAAAAACGGATGGGACTGGAACTCAAACTACCCCTCCCTCGTCTAATCTATAAATGAAACTTTATAATAAAAAAATGATAGGGTTGAAATTTCGACACCAAATAACAATCCGTAATACAATTTTTTATGTTATGGACAACAAATAAAATAAAATAATTAACCAGCCCATAGAAGTAGGAGAACTTAATTCAGTCATCATTTTTACTGGATTTTCAGGATTGAGGTTTTCACATCAACTTTACATGAAAAGAAAAGAAAAACTTAAATTGCCATTTAGTATCAATTAGTTTCTGAACAAAAGGATAATGAAGAAGAAAGAAAGTAAAAAAATGGATCTGACTTCCATGAACACAATAGAGTCAAGTCCGTATTCTTTATGAATTTACATAGAGCTGTTCGTCAGCAAATCAGACACTTCAATTCTCATGTCATGGAACCTACTTATTTACACCGCCATACCCTACTACTCGTAGCAAGCACTTCCCTTGGTAAAAAAAAAATTGAAGGAAATGTAAAGTTAACTCACTGCAGTTAAGTGAAGTGAAATCAAGGTAAGAGAGATTGATTACCCATTACCATTAACCCCCACTCTAAAACCAAAATTTGAGGGTAGCTTCAATCTTGAGAAGAGCCCAAGTTTGAAAGAAAATGAGGTCGATTCAATGAGCTAATGTTTCTCTTCCGATGCTTACATTAGTCTTCTCGACCATGGAGACATTGTATTGCTGATATACCCTTGCTCTGTTTGCTGCCCACCACTGCTCGGCTTGCTTCTCACTGAAACGCTTCCGACTGAAACCAAGAGGAATGAGTACACCCGATGATAGTTTCAAGGGTTGTATTTAGTTTATTGACAAATAAATACTGGTTTAAGTGTTCCAGCTTCTATTTAAGTTTCAGATATTCTACCAAGTTCAAAGAGGAAAAGAAAATGGTAAGCTTATCATGACATACCTGAAGCGAACTCGCTTAAGATCTTTGACACCGCCAGGCAATGCAACGAGGGTAATATAGACACCAGTCTCGTCTTGTTCAACCCATTCATCTCCATGTGTAGGCTCAGCTTTTGTCCCTCTGTTTTTGCTTCTGTTTGATGCTTCAAAATGTTGCACTTCAGTTTGACTTGGAGTAGAGTTATAGCTTACGTCTGATCCATTAGAAATCAAGTTGTTTGATCCATTTGAAACAGTTTCGTGGTAACTAACAGGACTACTAAGTTGTTCAGTGGCTACAGAAGACACATCCCAAGTAGGAGTTGGGCTGGAGTGGCAGAAAGAAGGAGAATTGTTGCTTCTAGGTGCTCCAAGAGGTAATTTTTCTGCCATGTCCTTTAACTACCAAAACCGATTGGAAATAATACTAAATTTAGACTTGATTTTTAAAATAAATGCATGCAGTGTAGCTTAGTAATTTATACAAGTTTTAAATGAGGGCACACAAATCTTGGTTCTAGAACAGAAACATATTTCTAAGTGATAGAAGCATAAGTTCTCTAATAGTCTAATTTTCTTAATACAACAAATGAAAACTAAATCCTAATGTCCATGGGATTTGAACACATCAAGCGGATTACGGACAGACTAGAAATTAAAGTTATATCTATTGTATTAATAATTATAAAAACGTAATTTCGATATCTTACACTAAAATGGTTACCAGAAGTCTCAGAGCATTCAAACAGAGAGGATGTCTTTATAAATAATTCCTCAAATGAGATGGCTAAATAATTTCTTATCTAGTCCGGTAGCAGGATATCCTCTTTAGTACTAAACTGCATAATTATCCTCTATATCAAAGGTATAACATGTATATTCGACTTACTTGAGCAGTGAGTGATTTAATTACTTCTTTTGCTGCTTTGCATTTTGCAGATTCTTCTCCTGCAACTGCAATGGCCTCCTTAAGTTGTTTGGTTGTTCTTTCCAGCTCAATATCTTGAAGTTGTGCTTTATGGGTAAGTTCCTCAACCTGCATCATACAACATAAGAATACAAACTAGTTTAATATCAAATGTATATTTTTACTGCCTTTAAATACAATAAATCAACATGTACATTATAACTTCCATTACATGTATAGTTACGGTGATAAAAAAAATATGACAAGTATGATGCAGCATTTAGAAGTTGTTATAGAGAAACAATTTGGAGACCTAAAGAAATCTTTCAGCAGGATGCTTCTACTCCAGAATCACCATCAACACACTAAAGCCTAGGAGCAATCTAGAGAATTATCTTTGCAAGTTGCCCTAAGAAAGTAAACATGCTCTCACCTTTTGCTATCTTTATCACGTTTCACAAATATACA
This sequence comes from Cardiospermum halicacabum, assembly GCA_031304145.1. NCBI lineage: Eukaryota > Viridiplantae > Streptophyta > Magnoliopsida > Sapindales > Sapindaceae > Cardiospermum > Cardiospermum halicacabum. Next base: position 443,434 of record CM062390.1, on the reverse strand, counting down.
CTATAACATACACATATCTTGAGTTCAAGCCCACAAATGAAAGTTTCGGTGATGGAGGTGTCATCAGATTGAAAATGAATGCATAAGTAAAGTTGATAAAATGTATTTTTGAACTGAGAGAACATTATACCTGGGCCCTTAATTTAACAACTTCTTCACTCAATCCATCAGCTGTTCTTTTAGCATCATCGGCAACTATTTTTGGTGAGGCAAAACCTGAAAGAGTTGGAGTTGGAGTTGTTGAACGAGGTGGGCTAGATCGTCTTGATGTGGGTGATGTTGCACGAGACATTATCCTTGATCCGGGAAGGGAAGCTGAGAAAAACTTCTTGGTTGACCCGAACACTGGATTAGAAGATGATTTAGAACTATTAACAGTACTATTCCCTGAAATTCCATTTGGTAAGGGCAAAACTCGTGTCCTACTGAAGTCTGGTTTCTTATTTCTTTTGGAAGATCCACTTTCCATATCTTTAGACGATTCTAGAGATGGATTTCTTCCAAGTTGGGCCTGAGATCTTGAAACGGAATTATCATTCTTTTCAGCTGCCTCATTTTGCCCATGATTCATACTTCCTTTTCTACTAAGAGCGGAATGAGAAGAAGAGTTGGTTTCAGTAGATTTTCCAAGTTTGCCAAAACAAGTATCACAGACACGATAAGGTTTATTGGGGTTTGGTGCCATCGAAGCCTTTAAAGACTTCTTACTGCTACAAGAATGGCAGTATACAAGACCACAATTGTAACAATTATGTCGTTTCCTTTTGAAATTAAACAGAAGCCGACACCCAGAACACATTGACTGATCAACACCAGAGACCCACTTATGAAGGCATATTGCTGCAGTAAAACTAGAGCCACAAACGATGCTTTTAACTTGTTTGTCTTTCAGAGCTTCAATTAATGTGGGGGTACTCCTATCTTCAGTATCTCCATGGCCCAGTCGACCATTTGCTCCTTTCCCCCAGCTATATACTTCAGTTCTTGAGGTTAAAACTGCTACATGATAAGCACCACAGGTGATTTCTTCAACAAAGTTTTTAGTAAGCTTCCCTTCCACACGACCAGGGAGTTTACCATCAGCTTTAGGGTCCCCCAGTTGACCATAGACAGTGCTCCCCATCGTGTAAACATGACCAGTTGTTGTCAGTGCAACAGTAAGGCTGTGTCCGCAGGCAACTTGACAAAAATTGGGTTCAACAAGGGCAGCAACACAAGTAGGCACCAGTTTAGCTTCCTTGTCACCATGTCCAAGACGACCTTTGTCACCATCTCCCCATGTAAAAAGCTTTCCAGAAGAACAGTTGCTGGAACTTGAAGACCCCACCATAATTTCAACAACAGCAGCAGTATGCCAGACACCACAAGCTGCCCGCACAGTCCGCAGGCCCTTAAGTGACTCCACTTCCCTTGGTGTGGCCACACTTCTACAGTCCCCATGTCCCAGAACACCAAAAGTCCCATCACCAAAGGTAAACAATTGCCCAGCAGAGGTTACAACAGCTGTGTGCCATGGTCCACAGGATACTGAAGAGACATGTATTCCCTCCAAGGGACCATTTAATTTCTTTGGAATCCAGAGACTCACGTCATTCCCATGTCCAAGAAGCCCCAAATTGCTAGTACTACCACCCCATGTATATAATTCACCAGATAGAGTAACAGCACAAGAATGGTACTCACCACATGCGACAAGTTCAATGTTAATATTTTTAAGAGAATCTACCAGCTTTGGATGTGAAACATCTGAGTCTACACCATGTCCAAGTCGGCCTCCCGTTTCCTCCCCCCATGAAAATACTTCCCCTTGCTTGGTAACTAAAGCAGCATGTCGTGCACCACAAGCTATATTCTGGACATCCAGTACAACTGCCGACTCCAAAGCCTTAGGCACAAGGGAATCTATCTTATTTCCGGAAGAACTTCCAGCTCTATGTGGACCTCCACCTAAAATGCCATCACCAGCTCCTTCTCCCCAAATAAAAACATCTCCTAAAGAGTCACCGTCATCATGGCCAGAGCCCTGACTAGATGAACTAACTGCACTTGATAAACTAACTCTAAATGCATCCCCACTTGTACCTTTTATACGAGCAGTTTTCCCATCAGAGTCCCCAGATGACACAGAATTAACAGACCCAGAAATAGAGTCTGAAGAAAATAAAACTTTGGGAGGAACACCATACAGCATCACATCAGAAAATGCTTTATCGAAACCATTTTTAGGAGGACTATCACATGGAGTATGAATACGAAGCGGATCCAATCCATCCTACAATACAAGGAGAAAATCCTCTCACAGAAGGAACATAAATTGATGCTTGAAATAAAGAAAAGGGTAGCAAAAAGGAACACCTTCTGTGAACTACAGCCACTCCCAATGGGAGAACTCAAAGGAGAACTCCTTTGGGTCTGTGCTCTGGGACTGGTAGCTCCAGAAGAAATTCCATCACTTCTCGATTCTATCCTTCCTTTCCGTTGATGGCTACGAGATATTAGTGCTTTCAAACCAGTAAACCAGACTTCAGCTTCATCTTTATCTTTGCAGATCTGGTGAATAACAAAATATCATAGACAATCACATAGGTTAGATAGGGAGACACTGCATGTGTAGTGATGAGAATATGTTCAGAAAACCCACAAGAAGGATTTGGCTTACCAAATCCAAAGACCTATCATTGTATATAAGAGAAAAGGACTGATATTCTTTCTCCGGCCGAGGATATCGCTGAAATATTGGCTGTATTAAACAGAAACTTCAGGTTACTCATAGTCCCAGAAAATCTCTGTTGACCTTCTACTATCAGAGCAGCATGTGAGTCACATAATAACATAAACACCTCGATTTCATCTTTGGAAGAAATAACTTGCAAAGGGGGAAAAAGGCAAAGAATACAAACAACAGGTATAGAAATTCAGCTGCTTCCTTAACAATAAATAAATAAAATAAAAATTAAAAAAAAAATTAAAAATTTAAAAAAAGCCACAATTACTCAAATTTAGTACAGTTAAGGCAAGAAAATGCATCATGTAGCTCGTCATTGACAAAAATTCTCAGTTAATGCTGAAAGATGGCAACAATGCCATAATATCCGTCCAGAAGGGACAATAACTTGCATTGAAAGAAAAAGAATTTATTTTTTTAATTTAAAAAAATAAAATAAAAAAGCGGCAAAGAATACAGCCACCAAGTAAGGAAATTTCACTGACTCATTAAAATAACTGAATGAATAAAAATAAAAAGTTCTGTTCTAACTCAAATTTAGTAAAGCTGAAAGTCATGAAAATGCATCATGTAGCCCAACATTGACAAAATTTCTCATTTAACGCTAAACAGCAGCCAGAAAGTCCACATATCAGACCAGTAAAACACAAAGTTTAAGGTGGCACTAGAACACTAGATAATCAATTCAGAAAAGCATAAGGGATGAAGCAAACAGCTCGGCTTATTAGAAGGACAGATGATTGCAACTTGCAACAAACATGGAGACATGCCTCTAAAGGTGTCTAATCTTACATATGGGCAGCAGTGGTGAAGAACCAAGAAGAACATATAATATTTAAATGTCTAAACCATTTGAAAGCAGCATTAGTTCTTAAATGTAACAAGTCAAACCTAAAACAAAATTAAGAAAATTATATTTGCTCAATAGTGATAAAACATGGAGTCCATGGGCCTATTCCCTCATTTTTTCGGGTACTTGCTACTGCAGCATACAGGAAGAACAAATTTGAATTTTACAAACTTACAGTGCGCTGACCAGGAATTATTCTGGAGACATGGCTCAGTTTAAGGTGTTTCTCATCTTTTCCTGAGATCCATATCAGAACAGATTCATCCTATGCAACAAAATAGCAGTGGGAAGAAAATTTAGATTCAACATTATGCCAAACAACTCTTTGTCATAAAAATCAAATACTTTAAAGGCAATTAAAAGAAAGCAGTATGGGGCACAGTGGTAGCATGATTATATTCATCTTAGTTAAAGGACCCATGTAAACTAAATTAATGTAATATCATGTGAGCCACAGCACAGGGAACTCACGCAAACAAACAGTTGTATCAATAATGACACCACAAAGAAAAGGAGAATAAGAATGAGGAAAATGCCAATGATTGCTGTCCCTAGGACAAACTATTAGGTCCATATAGCTTGGTTGAGTCAAAGGCTTTGACAGGAACGATGGCTTCCCTTCCTTTTATAGTTTAGTATAAAGTTGTGTAACTAAGATAAAATATTAACACTGCCTAACTGAATATCTTGTACACTTACCATCCAGCAACTAAGTAATTTGGTATGCTAGTACACGAACCTTTGGATCAAAGCATTGCAAAATACATATAGGACAGTCTAAAGAGCAGGAGTGCATATAACGGGGATGTTTTCTTTATTCTGAATTTGACATTTGAACCAGAGTCAACTCAGTTCTCTTTTAAAGAGTAAAAAAAGTTGGTTACAATATGGAAATGCTGTCACTCAACAAACTGCAGAAGCTATTCATATGATACACTCAAGTCGAAATTTCTAATAGGAATATCAAATGATAAATACATTATTCACATCCAAATATAATTCTGTTATGCTGACTTTTGAGAGGTAAATTATTAGGTAAAGTAAAGGAGTTACTGAAAAACTACAACATATTCAATCTTACATTTGCCAGTCTGAAAGGACAAAACTTTGGCTTCCCTCTTCGCCCATACTTAAGCAAACATGCTCCTTTTTTAAGAGCAGTGATGGCCTGTTGCAAAAGTCATTTAAATAGGATAAGGAAAGTATCCTTAACAAGGATAACATTATCGATTATTCATTATAAATTACAACAAACAAAAGGAAACCAGCTGTAGAGGTGTCAAATATCCTATAGTTAGAAAATTTGGTCAAAAGAATATTACTAAGGTAATAATGAATTTATTT